>CM038794.1:188105082-188318150 GCA_021764765.1 Vicia sativa
TGTTGCTTACTTAATATCACACACAACCGACACCTACACCAACTAGATGTCAATAATGTATTCCTTCATGGAGATTTACAAGAGGTGTCTATATGATAATCCCAAATGGAGTCACTTGCACTAAACCTAACTAGGTATGTAAGCTAATCAAAAGCATCCATGGTCCTCAAGAATCCAACAAAATGTATAAAATTAACATCACTATTGCTTCAAGAAGGGTATACACAATCCATCGATTATTCCTCTTCGCATTGAAAATTGCTATGATTTTACTACATTACTAGTTTATGTAGATGATGTTATATTATAGGTACCTCACTTAATGAATTTCAAAGGATCAAGACTATTCTTGATCACAATTTTAAGATCAAAGATTTAGGAGTCCTTAAGCATTTGGGTTTAAAAGTGGCACACTCTAAATCTTGCATCATCATTTCTCATAGAAAATATTGTCTAGATTCCATTGATTCCGGTTTTGGAATCTAAACCTCGCAATTACCCTCTTTGATCCTTCCATCAACTTCATCAAGACAAAGGACAAACCTATGAGACATAACTACATACATGAGCCTAATTGGCAAGCTATTAAACCTTAACACAACAAGACCAAATATCACTTTCCCACTCAAATGCTTAAACCACTTCCTTCATACTTCAACCATGACTCATTACAATGCATGATGTAGTAGTTAGATACCTCAACAATCCATAAGAGATCTCCTCCCTCGAAACTCGAGGTACAAACTATGGGTTATTTTGATTCAAACCGATAGGTGCATAGATTCTCAAAATCGATTATGGTTATTGCTTTTCCCGAGTTCATCTTTAATTTTATGGCGCACAAGAAGCAACAAATGATTTCCTGTGTCATCATCCAAAGTAATACAAAGCTTTCTCCATCGCAACTTGTGAATTACAAAGTATTTACATATGTTCAAAGATTTGCAAGTCCTTTACACACAACAACATGTCCTCTATCGCGGATAGCCAAAATGCTATCTATTGCTCTAACCCTAATGTTTCATGAGAGGACTAAGCATTTAGACATCGACCGTCATTTAGTAAAGAAAAGGTACAAAAAATAGTACTTAGACTTTTACGTATTCTTCTCAAGAACAACTAGTTGACTTCTTAACCAAGGCATTGGTTACTCCTAAATTCAATAGCTTTATTTCCAAACTTGGCATAATTGATATATACAATGGTTAGTTTGAGGGGAGGCTATTGAGATATAAATGATCGGAATTTATTTGATCGAATGACTAAAATTAAACCATAGTTTTACACATGTTAATTGTATAAATAACTCATTGGTCATCCTTTTGTAAATCATCCAAAATGAATTAATAATAGCTATTCTTTTGTAATCCTTTCTATCCATTTCGTTGCTTTTCTGTTATAATTCTTTTATGAATTTCATCACCTATTTTCTCTCAAATGGTATCCTTGAGCATGTGAATCTATGGCTCCTCCATGTACCACCGTCAACTCCATCAGCTCCAGTTTTTCGGATCATGTTTTCATAATAGATTGAATCCATGGCTCCTCCATGTACCACCGTCAACTCCATCAGCTCCAGTTTTCCGATCATGTTTTCATAATAGATTGAATCCATGGTCCTCCATGTACCAATGACTCCATCAGATTCCGATCATGTTTTCATAATAAATTTTAGTGTTGACAAATGATTAGATTAAAATTTGTTCTACCGCAACAAATGGATGTGCAAAAATCCGACAGTATTTGGATCAACTAACATCATATTTTGCATAATAAATTTTAGTGTTGACAAATGATTAGATTAAAATTTGACAGTATTTGAATCATCTAACATCATATTTTGCGTCATATAACATCATATAAGATCAAATTTGTTCAATAGAGAATACACAGTTTCACTAATTAACGGATAGAGTAAGTCTTCAAATTAAATATTCCACTACCATTGAAGAATCATTTGAGAAAGAACATACTAAGAAGCTTAGATTGAATTGAACAACCAGAAACATGACCTAGAAGTTATGTAGATTTAAGCAATTTGTTACAAACTAATTCGAGCAAAACAAAAAGAGAGTATTCTATATGAAAACACATTACCAAACAATTGTTTCTCCATAGTTTCCAACTAGGATAATACTATGTTCTGAACAATTACAAAACTAATAGGTAGATAAATGTTTTCAGGGTATGGAACAATTCCAACATGGGGCTATTCAAGCATGCTTCACAGAGTAAGTAGATCCCCAATTCGGATCATTTTTCTAGCCTTAAATTATTCATAACATTATCATTTGGTACAGATGGTCTCGTCTCTCAGTGGCATTAAATTTACACTAATCATATTTTTCCAGCTTATACTACTCATCACACTGAGACAGCACTGCTGAGGGTTTTTTGTACAAAGTTATAAAACAAAACTGTTCAACACTAAGATTTCTAAGAAGGAAATATGACAAACTGTCATTTCCATAACCCACCAGCAAGAAAACTACAACTGCTTCCTGCACAAGTTTCCATCCAGCAAAATTTTCAGATGCTTGTCTCTTGAATGAGATTTAGCACCCTCTATAAAAGCAGTGTGCTGTTGAAGATCTTGAAACCAATCGGAAGGCCACCAATCTGGTTTATTATGCGACAGCCTTCACGCCCTCTTGACCTTGAATAGATAAGGGAGCGGATTCCTTTAAAGCTTCTCTAACCTCAAGAGTCCCAACCCACGACATCCCATGGCAGTAGTCACTAAACCAGCTTTCTTTCCAGATGATGTGTTTATTACTACTGAGCCGGGAATGATTTTGTTTACAATTTCTACAAAAGCAGAAATGGAAAGGCTCAGAGTCCATTCATATTATATAAAGTCGTACATAGGTATCATAATATAAAGAAAGAAGACAACTATTTATTACTGCTCCCATCATTATCTTGAAACCTTAGAGGAACTATGCGCTCCGAATCACCCTCTGTGTGTGTACGAGCTATGAGTTCTTGTCCCACATATGCAACCTTTGTCAAAGCTGATTGCCTTTAGGCCTACAAGATTATACCGAGTGGCATTGCTTCACCTGAAAACCATCAATTAATCAAGATTGTCAGACTTAGAGGTAATCATTCTTCTTAAGAGGAGTTTGTTGAAGGAAGGTGAAAATATGAACCTTTGAATCTCAGTTGAGCCTTCTGCTACTCCCTCTCCATTCTCCACATAAGGTAATTTGTTCATCAGTCTCTTTGTCAGCCTCAATTAGAGGTGCTGAAACACAAAGGAACCGTTAAGACCAAATATCTACAAAAGATTGCAGCCGGAAAACACAATCTTATTAGGCAGCAAAGGTTTGGAAACTAACGAATGATATTTGATGGGAAGATCCTCTGAAACCTAGACAGGCCAATCTCGGATCCTTAAACCATTGCCAGCCAAGATCACCCCCACAAGAAGATGACATTGCAGTACCGCCCCCAGCACCCCAACCAACAGAGGCTGCTTCCTGTTCTTCACATCCGAGGAATTTCAGAAAGCCCAGAACCATAACGCCACAGAATTCGCCAGCTACATTATCAATTTCAACCTTCGACCTCAACCGTATCTGCAGAGCTAACAACTTTAGGGTCTCAACAACCAAATCTCAGAAACAAAAACAAAACAAGCAGTAAGATAAGTCAAGGTACTGCCTACAACGCTGAGGATATAGTCATAAAAGATCAACCTATCTATTTATTAGTCTATCTTTGTTACTAAAACTATATTACCAATATGTCTTCCATCAAAATACTACTAATTCCTAATAAGAAAGTTGAGTTTTTGTTATGCATCTTGTTATCAGCTGCTTAATGAACATGTGACATGTCCATGTGGTTGGCGAGCTAATGTTGTTTTCTTAATGAAATATTTTTGAAAATTTTCTTTTTGCCACCAAAGAAATTAATGGGTTGAGTCACATATTGTTGTTTTGAAAGATTCTGTGGCATTGCCAAGCATTGTGCAAGCAGACTATCAACCACGAAATCTCCATTCCATGATAAAACAACTCAATTACACACACACAAAAAAATCCAATACCAGCCTGTGAAGGATGGCTTTGATCATTTGACTGTTGCAAAACAAACAGTCAAATCAAAAGCGCAAAAACCTCGTTGACTAAATCAGAACGGTTGATGTGGATCAAACTGATTTTTTTTCCTTAAATAAAGATAAAATTTAAAAAACATTTATTTAACACTAAGACTATGTTTGGATATCATAAAAAAGAGCGAAGCGGAATGAACATTCGAAATGAATATTCCATTCCATTGTTTGAAAATTTTTGGAGGCAAATTATTCATTCCACCCAAATAAAAGGGCAACAAATATTGAGGCAAGTTATGGAATTGATAGAATCCATACCGCTTCATCCGATTTTAAATGATCAGAACAACAAAATATCACTCCGTTCCATCTCACGCCCATCCGATTTTAAATGATCCAAACAACGAAATATCACTCAGTCCATCCCATACCCCTCCGCTCAGTCCGTCTCCATGGATCCAAAAAAGCAGCCTAAGCCAAGCCAGGGAACAACAGCGTCACGTGAGATTAAATTTCAAGTGGTCACTCAGATCACAAACCACTCATTTCCATGGCACTACGTTATAAACACTATCAAATTGTGTAAACTCTACTGTATGGAACTTAAAGGCATTTTCTCAATTTGCAACCAAAGACATTTCACACACATCGACTAAATAAGGTTTTGGGCTTAGGGTTGGAACTTGGAGTAACATAACTACTACCTTACATACTAGACTAACAAGGAAATACACTTAAAGAGCACATGCTCCCAAAGATCTCTATCTATTCACTACCTAATTGTAATTGCCTAAAACAAATAGAAATACCCAACTAAATCATGAAATGATTATGATACAAAACAGAAGAAATAAGACAAGCTCGTTGAAAATAATCAGTGAGACTACTTAGTGAAAGTTGCCAACAATTCATCCAAAACAGAAGCATCAACATCAGCAAACAATTCAAACGGTTCATCAGGTTCTGAGGCAGGTCCAGTCCCAGTCCTGTTAAGCTTAGTATCGGAGCTCGGCGGTTTATAGAGAAAGAGGTCATAGAGGAACCTACACTTGCGGGGTTAATAGGCAGCATAGATAGGAGGAACCGAGGTGGCGGGAACATTGGTGTAGGCAAACGGTTTTATCGCCAATAGGTTCACCAAACTTATGTACATCGTTAGTCAATAGTCCCTGAAGGAATTTGACGGTGTCGGGTCCTCGGAATCGGATGATGGAGCGGGATTTATGAGAGAGGCAACAGGACCTGCGGTCTGGAGTTGGGCTTCAAACGATGGTGAATTGCTCTATTACAGTGTTTGGAAAAGGATAATACGATTCATGGCTATTGCTTCTGTTTGTTAGAGTGTTTGAGAAGAAGAATAAGGACGAGAAGAGGAAGAAGAAGATGCTTTGGGTTTAGGAATTTACGAAAGAGATGAAGACGACGTGGTTAGTTGGTAGATTGACACGTTTGGTTACAGATCGATAGGTGTTCGATGAAAGTTCTGAGACAAATCCACTCATCTACTCTTCGCGACACTTGTGTTGTGCGTGACTGCGTGCCGACCAAACTCGTTCCTTTTCCTTTTTCTCATGATATGTTTTGTTTTCAATAGATCGGTGTTTTTCCTTAAAAAAAAAGAAAACTGTTTTTTTTTTTTTAAATAAACAAAAACTAAATATGAGGTCATGATTGAACAACATACACAATCTACCCCATTAGTTTAAATGTTAATTTGATTGACAATACAAATTTAATTTATTTATTTATCCATTAATATTAAGATAGTGCACCATTAGTGTAAACTAGTTTAGTTTCACACTACTATTATTTAATAAAGTTATAGTATTATATCGTGTTATATATAATTTTTTTAAATTAAAAATATGATTTGGTTATGTCTTTTACAATGTGAGTGCATTAAATTCAAAAAGTCAGAAGCTTCCTACCCATTAAATTTGGACGTTCCACAATTACTACCCATGGAGGTGGGTGGTAATTTGTTGCCAACACTTGTTATCACTATCAAAGTATATGAACATCACAACGCTACCAAATTCAATTGGGATAGGGGCAATTGATGTATTTAGATCTCTCATATAACTAGAATAGTAGAATGAAAAGTTTACCTGATACAATATGTAACCTTTACACCTTACAAACTTTGAATTTATTGGGTTGCGAGTTTCTCGTTAAATTGGCAGTGCATATGGAAATTTAATCAACCTTGTTATCACTGAAACTGAATAAATGAGTTGCCTGTGGAAATTGGAAGACTTGGAAACCTTAAAACTTTGACCCATTTTATACCGAGTAAGTATATTATTACTACTTTGTATGTCAATTGTTAGAATTTTGTAGCATATTATTGAGGATGTTTAATTGTTGTGCTATTGATTAGTTTGTATTATCATGAGGCACCTCTTAATCATACAAACATTGTAACATTGACTAATTCGATCACAATATTATACTTTGTATTTCAAGATGGTGCCTTCTTAATCATACAAACATCGTAACATTGACTAATTGATCACAATATTATACTTTTGTATTTCAAGATGTTATTAAAGAAGTATTTACGATGTTTCCTTAACCCTATTCCTCAAGAGATCAATGTCTTATTGAAGAAGGCTGCAATCAAGAAAATATCTCTCGCTCAAGAATGGAAGACTTATCTCAACGACTGGATACATATCTCGTGAAGAACCGTGACACCATTTCTATCCTCCTCCTCGCATAAGTTCAAGGCATTTTTCAGAAGATGATAAAGAAGAAATTCCACCTATCCCACCGAGCACCGAGATACCTTAGTGTTAGCCAAGTCGGAAAGTTTGACTTCATAGTAAAATATACCGCCTCGAAAGTCCAAAATTTCAATCAAGACATCCAACCAACTAGATGGAAAGATCCTTTTGAATATCTCACCAACAAGGTCCGTATGGCTCTCAATCTCATCATCCATTTGAGATCACGATCAAGATCTTTGCTTCAATACATCAAGGTTGTTGAACTCGAATTTGTCTATTCCCAAATAAATGCAATTTTTGAGATGATTGGGAAGATGGTCCCTAAAATGACTTTGGAAAGTGTCTCTCGATAACTAGTCTTTTCATCTAGAAGATTGAGAATTACAATTTTAAAACCTGTGATACATGTCGCCCGAATATGCATGTATCTCATTTCACACTCTTCGACCTGCTCGAACAAGCAGAAAGATCGCTTCAGCAGTACAAAGGACAAGGTTAACAAACCAGAGCCTTTCAAATCCTTCGAATCCTGCTCGACCAACAGTCAACTTCATTTTAGTTGTTTGATTCAATTTTATTGTATATATAAATTGAAAATTTTACACCATAATATACACCGCTGAAATTGAAAATTTTACACCATAATATACACTGCTGTTGCATAATTGCACTGCTAAAGACAAAATATGAGCAAATTGAAAAGAAATTATAGTTGTATATTGGTGTCTATCACACTATTTGTCCATGAATCAAAACACACAACAGAAAACCATGCCTATTACAAAATTAAACAAGACAAATACATATAACTCGGCTAAAGAAATAGATCCAACAAGAGTGTCATCCTTCAACAAGACTTCTAATGCATGATTGTTGCCTATGTTGTATTGGCAGTGTTTTCTTCCACCACTTCACAAAAGTAGAACCCTCCAAAAACACATCTTTACCAACTTCAACTTTCTTATCCCACTCATTTATCTGATCCTCCAATGCTGAAACTCTTTCCTTAACATCTTCAAAAGATTTTTTATCATTACTAAGATCCTCCACTTCAGCCCAAAAACAAGACTCAGAATAACCACCTTCTTTCCTCCTCTCACGATGCTCCAAACCATCTCGTGTATACCTGTATCTCTTGGCCTTCCTCCTTTATCCATGTAAGCGCCCATCACGGTTCCTTGAATGACTATAGTAATTAGCAATGTCCAAAGGCTCAACTAGTCTTCTAAACTTTGTTCCTGCCTCAATCCAATCTTCTACCCTTCAAATTCATCTGGAAGTTCATAGTTTAGTAGCTTTTCGATTATCTCGTCCCATACTCCTGCTAGATCTAGTCTCTTCACATTTGCTTTGAAATCTTCTGGATCTTTCTTGATCCTTGAACTGTCGTAGTAACCCTTTTCTGATGCCCCCACATTTCTCTGTACTTTTCCACTTCCTTCATCTTTTCTTCCATAAACTTTCTTTCTTCTATGGCTTTTTTCGTTGTTTCTTTCTTTCCTCTAATGCTGCTGCTGCTTGAATGCATAACCTTGCTCGTGGTGCTCTAAAATTATTTACAATAAATTCATTATCATACAAATGTTCTGCACGTGGATGACAAACATGGTATAATAGGGAAGGATAAAATGTTACATACCAGGCCAAGATCATTTAAGGCTGTGTTGATGGTTGCAAATGTCACGCCCGTAGTAGTATTCTCAGACAAAGGAATCTTCTAGTTGGTCCAAGTACACAGCATTCTGAATTCCTAGGTTTTTTGGTAATTCTGTGGCATAAGTGAAATGCTGTCGCAGGCTTTTTAAGAGAAACTTCATCAGTTTCTGCTTCAGAGCTTAACTGAGCAGAGAAAACAGCACCTGCAGAATTGCATCAGGGTTTTTTATAACAACTTGTTTTGCTTCATTTCCACTTGTAGTGCAGAAAATGTAAGTTCAAGGGTCTATATGACTCAAAGGAACAAAATTTGCAATTGTTTCAAGTGTTGCTTCTGTTGTTCCCATTAGCTTGCAAGCAGCATGTCTTGTGACAGTTGCAGCATTTGATATGACCTCAAAGTAGAAATCTGAAGTTGAAGAGATTCTTCCGAGAGACGATTCAGCTCAGGAATGTTCTGGTTTTAGGATCCAAGAGCTGTGAAACTGTGTCAAATCTTTGGTCAAAGAAGATAGAGGAGCAAGGAGGATCCTTGGCACTATGTCATATCTCAGCACAAAATGGAAAAAGTAGTTAGACCATTTTTCTCCTGTAGCATGAGAAAATATGTGATTTCCAACTAATGGAGAACCAAATGTACACATAGGGAGGGATACTCCATGAGATTTTGGATTTTGTAGTTTTCTAAGGCCCAAAGGGTTGCCAGAATTGCCAGTGGTCCACCAGATGAATGTCCTGCAAAATTATCTGCTTCTGCTTTTTATTGCTGTATCCACCTGTATATTCATTCAAATATATACTTTCCATTAATAAAGTAGCATTTATCCATACTAGGATCCTCACTCTCAAGCCTAACCATGACTGTGATATCATTTGTTGGGAGTCTGCGCGAAGTGTCAATGAACTAAAGACACCTTGACGCCATATATTCACCCAAACAAATCTAACTAAACAAAGTTTGAGTCACAAGTTAAATATGTTTTTAGTTAGACAAGTTTGATTCCTTTGAATTTGATTCATTAATGAAATTGACAAATTAATCGCCTAATCAAGTTTCTAAGACAAACTAATTATGAGTTAGTCAGGTTCATTTTATCACTAATAGATAGGATAGTTGTGTAAGGGTGCTATAAAAGGAAAAGAAAACTGTGAAGTTTTCAAAAATACCTGATCTTTAAGTAAAGACTTAGCCAAAATCTCTTGGAATCTTTGGAGAAAGAATTGATTAACCAAAGCAGGTTCATTGTTACCAATACTTCTAAGTGAAGGAAATAGAGGAGATCTATTTTGACTTCACCAAAATTAGTTTGGAATACCAATCTTGAAACCACCTGATGCTGCTGGAAAGGTTATGATAACTTCTTTAGGGTTGCTTCTACTGTTTTTTCAAGAGCGTAAGGTGTCTTGTAACTGTGAGCCTTCAAGGATGCAGAAAGTGATTTTTCAATTCTTTCTGGACTCAATTGGTTGGTGTTGATTCCAGTTCCACCACCTCTTGATGCAGCCATGTGTCTGTAACAGATCTTGTTCTATGCTTGGTTCTCAGTTCCTTGTTTCTGTGTGATGTTTGGGAAGTTTGGTTAATGTTTAGAACACAGATGTTTTTTATATTGTTTGTTGAGGTTGTTGTTTATGAAGACTTTGAGTAGCTTGACTTAAGACTTTAACCTGATTGGCCTATTATAACATTTTTTAAATAAAATAATAAAATGAGGAAAGTGTCTAGTGCTACTGGGAGGTTGAAACCAATGTTGTTTTCACACTTTCTCATTGGGCCAGTAGGAACCATGCATGGTCTTTCTTGGAATTTTCTACCATTTTTTCCTGAAATTTATAGTTAGTTTAAGACTTAATAAGATTTGTTCTATAAATATCTCATATTTCGTTTTTAGTCCTTCTAAACTTTTTCATTTAAAGAATCGATCTCCTAAAAATTTAAATTTTAACTTTGTATCCTCGTAGAAATCGTAGTTAAAATGGCTCCCATTCCGGCAGCTAAATAAAAAAACCGTGCTTAAATTGTAGGAGGGACCAAAAGTTAAAATTTAAATTTTTAAGAGGACCATCTTTAAAGAAAATTTAGAGAGACTAAAACAAAATTTGAGATATTTATAGGAACCAAAACATATTTAATCCTTTAAATATATTACGATTTTTATGAGATAATATATATTTTATGTTTATCTATATTAGATTTTTAAGAATGGATTTTTGGCCATTCAAAACAAATATTTCAAAACGTATATCATCTTTTTAAGCGAAGAGTATTGAAGTAAAAAATCAATAGGATATGTATGAAAATATGTATTGTTGAGAGAAGTCGTCCATTGATAATGTGCTTCATCAATATAGAGCTTATCGTGACACGAGTATGGATAATATCCATTAAAACATGTGCATTTAATGATCCATGTGCGTTAAAATGTTGTTTGGCATAAACATCCATATATACCCACGTGTGTAGCGCAAAGCGAGGTGGCGTGATGTATACCTAGTACCCGAGTGTAGTACATACCGATTTCATTTCGAGCAATCATATGATCTTGATCTTCTAACGAATCATGGTTTGAACTTGACATCTCTTTGTGTTTATCTGCGTGTTTTTGTTGACAATACTGCAAAATTCAGATATTGCCAACAACTTCAATCGATGTCATGACATTTGAGCATGAAGATAAATTGCAAAAGAAGAATAATTCAAGCACAACCTGACTAGAAGTTAACCGATGTGGCCGGAATTGCAGAAGAATGATCGTATATCATAACCAATGTTATGACATTCTCGTATGACATTTATTGTCTGCAGACCACTCTTCCTCGAGACTTTTCGTGATTGCTGAATCGCTTTTTATTATGATTTATATAATTGATCACATGCTCACGTGGCTCGCGTGGTTAATCTTAGTTAACCCTAAATTGGTTTCATAAAAGATCAAGTCTTTAGGGTTAAAATTAAGTGAACCCTAGCTATATATTATGGAGGCCCAAACCAAGTTATAGGACCGCTTCTATAATAGGAAAAGAACCCTTACTTCCGTCATACTTTTTGTACCGTTAGGAGATTTAGCACCGTTATTCCGGTATTCTAGTTACTTCATGAGCCAAGCAATTATCATTTGATAAGTGCCTTGGACTAGGATTTGTTGTAAGGGTTGTTATCACCAAAGCTGGCAATTAGTGTCAGGTCTTGATTAAAGCTTTGAAGCAAATCAAGTATGTTTATTGAAGAGTGTCTTCACAATTTATTAAACACAGGTTTATATCAATTGCCAGGACGAGCGGGAGCGAGGAACTCCAGTTCAAGTAGGACTTAGATTGAAGCCAGCTTTTAAGGAGATAAACCGTTGGTTTATTCATGAATTAATACTACTAATAGTGAATTTCCTCCCTCGTTCGATAGCCCCGATGTAGGTAGTTACATACTAACCGGGTAAACAATTGATTGTGTTCTTATCGTTGTTTCAATTAATCGTGAATTGTTAAAAGAGTGTCGATATCGTGGTCATAACATATCTTCCGTGATATCACGATCCGCCGCCAGAATTTCAATTGGCATCGTGAGGCACCGCCGGTCATATTTCCGGTGAGATCAGGATAATAGTTTCGGGCTATGGACAAGAAGAAGGATTTGAAGTAGACCACCCATTCGGATGGATCTAACTATGATTACCTGAAACCTCGTATGGTTGCCTTTTTGAAGTCATCGGACATTAAAGCTTGGAGAGTCACGATGCAGGATGAGATATCCTACCAAGCTTCGAAAGACGGGACTACTAGTCCGAAACCGAGAAGAATGGAGCAAAGAAGAAGAAGAACTAGCATGGAAACTCTAGCATTAAATGCTTTATTCAATGGAATCGACAGTAAATATTTTCGAGTAGACATCAAGGTGAACTAGCCAAGGATGTTTGGGACACTAAACCACTCATGATGGTACATCCAAGGTGAAAATGTCAAGACTTCGGATGCTCACTATCAAATTTGAGAATCAAGATGAAGGAAGATGAGACCATTCATGAGTTTCACATGAACATTTTGGAGATTGCCAACACCCTCGTGGCTACTGGGAGAAAAGATGTCAAGAAAAGTTGGTGAGGAAGATTTATCCTGCCTAAAAAGGTTTGCAATGAAAGTGATCGGCATAGGAAGCTCTGGATATCCGCACCTCAAGGTTGATGAACTTACTGGATCACTCGCATTTGAGATGTGGACTGCTGAAATGTTGATAAGAAAAACAAGAGCATATCCTTTGTATCCAATTCTCAAGAGGAATGTATGGAGGGTGATGAAGAGAAGATATCCAAGCAATAGTTATGCTTGGAAACATACCAACAAACCCATCAAGAGAATCGATCCAAAGTCAAGGTCAAATGTCAAGAACATCTCATCCGACATCGCAGATCTTATGACTCACAGAAGAGCAAAACCTAAAGAAAGAGCAATCAAAGCGAGGAATTCAATGTCATGACGTGAAGGATATGGACACACTGAGACGAATGCCCCACCTTTCTAAAGAAACAAAAGAAATGAATGTCCGTCACTTGTCTCGATGGTGACTCGTAGTGATTCTAAGAAGAATCAGCCAAACTAGTCACCGCTCATCCGGTGTCTATAAATCCGATAATGACCTATGACGAGGAGTGACATTTGAAGAACTCACGACACTACAAGGTGTCGTATCGGCGTCAAGTCCGCCAAAGAAATGAGAAACAGAAAAGCTAATTGTAAAGTTGAGTCGAGAATGTGAAGTTGAGGTCGAAAGGAAGTGACATCGCTATTATAAGTCATCTCAATAAAGTGAAGTTATAAGTTAAACCCAAACTGGAAAGGAAGGATTGTCGCCAAGATGTCGACAATCGAATCGATAAGTTGGAGGAAACCTTCGTATCAGACAAAACAGTGAAATAAGCATGGTCTAGGATACGTGGGTCGCAAAGAAACCCGCCGGGTGACAAGAAGAAGAACAAAACCGCAAACCAATGTTAAAGCAACACAACATAGAGCGTGAAATGTATCCGTTCAGATACGTATCGCAAAGAAATTTGTCGATAATAAGAAGAAGAACAGACCGATAAATCATCGTCAAGGATGTCACAACATAGGGCTCAACATCAAGATCGTAGAAACATGAAGAAAGTTTCAAAGATGGAGATGTCATTATTGTGGAAGGTTCGGACACATAAAGTTTTTTCTTTTCTATAGACTATATGGATATACTAATCGATCCCTTATGTCAAGCTTCCAAGACAACAAGGTACCATATACCAATAGTGAAGAAGAAGACCTAATTGATAGTCACACCTCCTTAGAGTCGCCAAGGAAGACCGGTACTTAATGAAGGGTCGCTTCTAGGTATACGATCTGAATCAAGAATCTTCTAAATGAAGTCGACCATACTACTAGTTATGTCACTTTGAGATGGAGCTAAGGAGAAATCAAAGGTGTTGGAAACTTGAATTCTGAGTTCAAACCTAAATAGTATCATGTAAAGGTTTCGATCGCAATCTCATAAGTATCACCAACTGTGGATCTAGGATTCAAGGTCAACTTTACCAAGTCCGAATGTCAAACAATGAAAACAAGAAGTTGTAATGAGAGGAGTCGATCAAAGATAATTGTTATTGTGGGAGTCCGAGAACACTAACTGGATTCTCCTGTGTTCTACAAACCAAAGATGAAAAGGAGTGAACTGTGGCACCAAAACTTGGTCATTTGCATCTTAGATGGATGAAAAGATCATATCCATGGAGGTCATGAGGGATTCCAAGACTTTACTATTGATGAAGGAGAGTCCGTGGTGAATGTCGTCGAAAGCAAACCAATGTCACATCCAATGTCAAGACATCTCGACCACCTCCACAAGCTGAGTCACGACATGGATCCGATGATCCTATGTGCGAAAGCCTTGGTGGAAAAAGATATGCTTATGTTGTTGCGGATGACTTTTCCAGATTCACCGGATAAACTTCATCAGGAAAAATCATGTGTTTGATGTCTTTAAAGAATTAAAGAGACTCAAAGAGAAAAGAAGGATGCATCGTCGTAATTGAAGTGATCATGGAAAAGAATTTGAGAATAGCAAGTTCGATGAATTCTGCTCCTAAGGAATCAATCATGAGTTCTCCTCACCTATAACTCCTCAACAAAATGGAGTGTGGAAAGGAAAAACAGGACTATACGTAACCGCCAGCAATGATTCATGCTAAGAAACTTCCTATTCATTTTCAATGGGCTATGAATACAACCTGCTATGTTCACAGGTCACTTGAGAAAGGGAACATCCTCCACCTCTTATGAACTATGGAAAGGAAGAAAACCTATCGTGAAGTATTTACATGTATTGGTAGCAAATGCTACATTCGGCAGTGATCGCGGAACAAAGGGAGAAAGGATGATTCTAAAAGTGATGAAGGAATTTTCTAGGATACTCTACAAACAAGAGCATATAGGTATTCAACTCCGTGACCAAAGTTATGATGAAGTCTATTAATGTCATAGTTGATGATCACCATGAGGAAAACAATGTCCCATATGATGTTGAGACATTGTTCGAGACATCACCACAAGTGTCTCGATAAGGATGATGTGCCTGTCCCTTACTTCACCAAAGTCCGAACCAGAGTAAGCTAACAAAGATCCTTCCATCAATTCGTGAAAGATCATCCAAAGGAACTCATCATTGGAGATCCTAATCTGGAGTCATTACAAGACCTGCAGAAATCATCTCAAACCTTTGTTTGTGTCTAAGATCGAGCCAAAGAATGTTAAAGAGGCTCTAACTGATGAATATCGATCGAGCAATGCAAGACGAATTGAACCAGCTCAAACAACATGAAGTGTGGAGTTAGTTCCAGACCGTATGAACAAACATCATTGGCACAAAGTGGATCTACAAGAACAAGTCTGCATGTATACTGCCACCGTAAATAAGGCAAGACTTGTTACTCAAGGATACACTCAAGTTGAAGGATTGATTTTGATGAGACTTTTGCCCTCGGGCCAGCCTGAATCAATCGACATTACTAGGAGTTGTTTATTCAAATTCAAGCTGCTTCAGATGGATGAAAAGTGCCTTTAAATGGCTACTTAAACGAGGAAGTATATGTAGAACAACCTAAAGGATTTGTGGATCCTAACTTTCTTGATCATGTTTACAAATTGAGGAAAGCTTTATATGGTCAAAACAAGCTCCTAGGGCTTGGTATGAAAGGTTGACAAAGTTCCATCGATAAAGGTTACGGTGAAAGAGGTTCGATAAACTCTCTTCACAAGATGAAGGAGGAAAGATAATGGTAGCTCAAATTTATGTTGATACATAGTGTTTGAGGAATGTCAGATAAAATGGTGAGACATTTTGCCAACCAATGCAAGTCGAGTTTGAAATGAGCCTCATGGGAGAATTGACTTACTTTCTTGGACTACAAGTCACAAAGATGGAAGACTCAACTTTCCTTTCTCAAAGCAAGTATGCAAAGAATATTGTCAAGAAATTTGGGATGGAAAATGCCAATCATAAAAGGACTCCTGCTCCTACTCATCTAAAGTTGTCCAAAGACAAGTGGGACAAATGTAGATCAAAGCTTGTATAGAAGCATGATAGAAGTTCATTGGACTAACAGCCCGCAGACCGATATTGTCTTTGCTGTTGGAGTATAAAAAGATATCGAACCTAAAGTAAGTCACATCAATTAGGTGAAAAAAATTCTGAAGTATGAGTGGAACTTACAATTATGGTATGCTGTATTCTCATGGATGTGAACCAATTCTCGCTTTCGCTATTGTGATTCGATCAATGGTAGTGTCGATGATAGTAGTTAACTTCCGAGGGTGCTTTTTGGGAACAATCTTGTTTCTTGGTTCAAGAAGAAGCAAAATTGTGTGTCTTATCCATCGTCGTAATACATAGCAAGAGGTAGCAATTGTTCTCAAATGGTCTCGATGAAGCGATATACGACCGAAAGTATAAGGTCACACGTGATGTCATGACATTGTACTATGACAACCGAAAGTGCTATTAATATTTCAAAGAATCTTATATAAAGACAAAGAACTAAGCATTATTGACATTAGACATCACTTCATCGAGATCTTGTGGAAGAGAAAGTGATTAAATTGAGCATGTAGTCATCAACTTCAACTGGCCGACATTTTACTAAAGCTCTGATGCTAGTCAATTTTGAGAATTTAAGGGCAAGCTGGTATTTTCCAATATGAAGAGTCAGAGTAATTAATACTACTACAACAAGGAAGGAAGAGACTTTATTTCATTTAATTGTGATTGGGCTAATTAATTATTTCCTCTTACTTTTCAAAAGCTCAAGAATAGGAAGAGTCATATATATATATATATATATATATATATATATATATATATATATATATATATATATATATATATATATCGCTGTTCTTATTTGAATGTATCACTTTCCATTCCTCAACAAACTCTCAAACTCCCTATCAATTATTTTCTCATCAAGATGTCTCAACCAAGTTTGTCATCGCTTCATCTTCATCATCAAAGGACGCTCGGTTCTACTTCTCCCACCGCCTGGACCTAGGGCAACGAATGGAGTCCGAGGTTCGAAGTTACTCCACTGCGTGCCATGGCCACCGATCCCGAAGGATAAAGAAACTCGCACTTTACATGCAAGAAGATCACAGCCTCTCCTCCGTAAGAACGTCGAACCATCTTCTTCCGCACTCCGAGATAGCCACAGGGAGGTTCTAGATATGTTCATCAATCCATAGCTAGTAATAGTTACTAGGATTCGAATGAGAATCATTTTGTCCGCATTCTGCTCCTTTGAATCAAGAATCTGCAGCCCTAGTTTAGCAACCCGATCCATGGTCACACGTAATGTCAAGACATCCGATCGAGAATGTTAGGAAAACCCCGAGAATCCTAACGAACCCTAATAACCCCGAGAAACTGCTGATGAGACCACCGATAAGTCTCCGAAACTCGTTGATGAAAGCATGGAGAAGTCTCCAGAATTCCTCCGATGCAATTCTTGAAGAATCTCCCGAGAAACCTAATACGACAACCTTGAAAAATCTCCAAGAGAAAACCTATGATCAAGATGTCGAGCCTCCTATCATTGATCTTGATGAAGAATTCTCGATAATGACCTTATTGCTAATGTGTTAACCCTAGCATAGCTAAGAGGATGATGAATAGAAAAGTGGAACTGCAATACTCCAAGCCCTTCCAAGGAGAAGGTTGTTGAAACTGCTCATAAGACTCCCGAGCCGAAAGCAAGGCCTGGAGAAAAGTCGAAAAGACAAAAGGCGGGACCCTCCAAAGGAAAGTGGTAGGATGAAGTCTCAAGCATCTCAAGGCCCAAGAGAACCCAATTATCAAGAAAAGAAATGCCCCGAACCATCGTATGATGAGGATTCAGATTTTAATGTTGAAGAGAATGTCACAGACATTCCACTTAGAAAGAAACCATCTCTGGTAACCGCCTAAAGTTCCCGAGGTGGTTATTGACATCTCTTTCCACCATCCCGAGAATGCTAACAGTGGAAGTATGTTTGTCCAAAAGAATAGCCTTAGAAAGGAGTTGAACAGAGTGCCTTGAATGCAAAGATGTTATGGACCGATCAAGGAAGCTGGACGATGAAACGTGGTCAAATTTACAAATCGCTATGATTTTCCTGGTGAAGGAGTTTATTGTGAATCGATTAGTGGTCGCGGCCGATGGAAGGTCACCAGATTTTAAAAGTGTGTTTGTAAGAGGAAGAAGAGTGAAGTTTTTCCAAGTGTAATCAACAACAAATATCTAGGAAGATCCGGCGATGCTCAACCTCGAGCTTGAAGAAACCGATAATCAGTGCCAAACAATCACCGCTAAGCAAGGAAACATTGGCCATTGAAGGAAAGCATCGCTAGTAAATCGAGTGTCAAGTTTGCTATTATGCACAAGATAGTGCGCTAACTGGGTTCCCACAAAACCACAAGTTCACCATCTCCATTGGTCTCAAGCGTATTTATTTTTGTTGTTGTACAAAGCAAAGTTTGATTATGGAACTTATATATTCGAGCAAACTCTTAAAACATGTCGACAGTTATGCTATCAAAGTCCAATAGCCTTCCTCCTCTTGTGTGTGGTATTATAATCGATCAATACCCCGACATCCTGTAGATAAAGATTCTGTTTGTAAAAGAGCTCCGCCTTGGTTTCACTACAAGTTGTTTCAAGGGAAACATGTCCAGATATTGTCATGACATCTCACGAGACATCAAATGTCAAAGATAATTCTCAAAAGGCAAATGTCATTGTTGCTAAAAGAGACTGCAGGAACTTAAAGCAAGGAAGCAAACTATTGAGAGCTTCTCTCCCCATTCGAGAAGGAAAAAGACACAGAGGTCGAGGATGAAAGGCTAAGTGATGATATCACAAAAATTTGATGAAGATGATTGTGCAACACAAGAGGAGGGTGCAGAACAGCTGTATACAACATACCACAAGGTTTCTTCAGAGAAGAAAGTGCTTGATTCTCAATCACCTAATGCCGCTTATTTGTTTTGTTGCTTTATTGTTGATTTTGGTTCTATTTGTTTTGGATCTTTGTATTTCATTGTCGAGATATAATATTTAACTATGTTGGTACTTATTTATATAATGAATTTTGGGAATTTGTATGGCACCTTTCGCCCCTTTTGTGGCTAAAAACGGGAGAAGAATTTATGGGCATTATGGGTAGAATTTATCTTTATTAGGCTCGTTATTTAGCTTAGATTAGTTTAGACCGGTTTTTTTTCTAACGCATTAGTTCTCTCGATAGCTTAGTTTGTTTTGTTAAAAATTTGCCAAAGGGGGAGTTTGTGCGTTTTATGTTGGCATTAATTTTTGGTAAAACTAGGATATGACAATGTCTTGATCGATGTCATGACATTCGAGTTGAAGATAAATTCTGCAAAAGAAGAATAATTCAAGTACGCCTCGCATCGAAGTTAATCGATGTGCTAGAATTCTCAGAAGAATGATCGATGTCATAACCAATGTTATGACATTCTCGTAGACATTTTGCTCGCAGATTCACTTTTCCTAAGACTTTCGTGATTTCTGCTGAAATGCTTTTATTATGATTTATGTAATTGATCACATGCTCACGTGGCTCGCGGGTTAATCTTAGCTAACCCAAATTGGTTTGTTAAAAGATCAAATCTTTAGGTTAAATTAAGTGAACCTTAGCTATAATTATGGAAGCCCAAACTGGGTTATGGATGCTTCATAATAGAAAAGAATCTTTACTGGCCGCGCTTTTTATACTCTTAGGAGATTTAGCAATGCTATATGTGTATTCTAGTTACATTTTATGAGTAAGCAATTATCATTTGATGTGGCCTGACTAGGATTTGGTTGTGGTTGTTTATCACCAAAGCTTTGAAGCACGAGTGTTGTGTCTCTTGATTAAAGCTTTGAAGCAAATCAAGTATGTTTATTGAAGAGTGTCTTCACAATTTTATTAAATAATAGGTTTATATCATCGCTGATCGAGGGAGTGAGTAGTAACTCAGTCTAAGTAGGACTTAGATCAAGTTGCATTGGGTAGGCTTTATGAAGGAGATAAACTGTTGGTTTATTCCCAATTAATACTACTAATAGTGAATTTCCTCCCCAGCTTGGTAGCCCCTGATGTAGGTGTAGTTAACCGAAATGGGTAAACAATTGATTGTGTTCATCTCGCTTCAATTAACTCGGTGGAATCAACACGAGTGTCGACATCGTGTCATAACATTCTTCGTGACATCACGTATCTGGCCCCTAATTTCATTATCAATTGGGAGCTTCAACCTTAGATACAAAATTTTCAACTTCTATTCATTCGAGCTGCTATCACATCGAGCTTTTGATCAGATTTTTCTAGAGGTTAAGTAACATTGATTCTCAAACCGATGCGGTTATTAATCCAAGATGTAAATTCTATTTTTATGATCGACATTAATTTTGGTAAAACTAACTTGGCAAAGAACATGTTGAATAAATGTTCTAACTGGCAGAGAAACATGTTGAATAAGATGTCTTATCCAAATGATCCGACATCATGTCTATTACAATTGCACTTGGATATATTTGGTTATAATAAATTCAATATTCTCGAATATAATGTTATCCTATGTATGCCCAAGACCGAGGAATCAGAGATTTTATTTGAATTTAAAAATTTATTTTGTTTTTCTAAATGACATTTTAGGAAACATTTGATTGAAGGTCTATTTTTATGCAAAAGATTCTGAATATTTAGGAGCAACCTAATGATTTGAAGCCCAAATCCTGTGCCGTGCATTGCTTATAAAAAGAAAGCTACAAACCTAATTAAAGGTGTGAAACACATTACGTCGCTTTTAGTGATCTTTTAGGGTTTATGTGTTCATGTTATTTACTTAGTCTCTAATATCATCTTGATATAAGAGAAGGCCATCTCTATTAAGTTGTAAGTTTTGTTAATCATTCTAAGCTTTTTCATTTAATGGTTATGTTACTTTGAACGTGATCAAATCACTAGTGTGATTGTAAGGAAGGATATGAGTCTCATATCTAAGTGAGTCTTAGGTAGAAGTTAAGCACGAGTAGTGATCAAGTCGCGATATTGTAAATTTGAGATAGCCCGTGAAGGTCACAACCGATACTATTCAAGAGATTTTCTCCCTAGTTGTGGCCCCATAACGTAGGAGTTGTATAACGAACTAGGTTAATAATTATCGTGTTATTTAACTTTCAACAATTTATTTACCGAAATATTGCTTATTTTGATAACTATCGTGTTCTAGTATGTGATGTCATAACATTGTATTTGACATTTGTTCTGCTCACGACTATATCGAGAATGTCTTCGATCCTGTCGTGACATCCGATTCGACATCTTATATCGTAATTTTACAAGAGATAAAACCCGCCTAAATAAAATATAGGTTAAATAGGGTGGCGTTGTGTTTGCCTTTGGTGATCAGACAACCCAAATTGTCTTTAAGAGTTTAAGGTGCGTGTCAGTGCGAGGTCATTAAGGATAAGTCGAGGTGGTTAAAGGAACAATCACTATGTAATACCTACGATAAACATTTTTTTATCGTGAAGAGAAAAACATGGGAAATAAGACGTCATTAATGATCGAACCGCTTGAGGAAGTTGTTGAATATCTTTGGGAACGACGAGATTCGGGACTCCATCCTAATACACCAATGACATTAGAATGTAATATTCTTATAGGGACGTTGGTTTGTCCTTAGATTGGCAAGTGACATTTCCAAGAAATGGTAAACGCCTATAACTAGTATAAATGTGTTGATACTTCTCCATGAGTTTCTATTTTATAGGATGCTGCTCAACCTCATTTTTAATGAATTTGAAATTGAAATTTAAATCACTTAGTGATTTCCTTCATTACTGTACCTTTGAGTTGAAATATTTGAAAGTGTTCTAATATCGTGAAAAAAAGTCTTCTACATTATCATTATCACTACAAGAAAAGCTCTTCCTCACGATGTGATTTTGTGACGGATAATCATGTGATAAAAGACTTCATGACGTGATTATCACGCCACTTCATGATTTTAATATTAAATAATCAACACTCACATTAGTACATCGAGTCCAAATTTTTAAAGAAAAAAATTGTGATGTAAAATCACGTTGCAAAACATAAAATTAAAATAAAAAAAATAAAAGGGTCAGGTCAAAGGAAGTGGAAGTTTGAATTTTCAAAATTCGAGCGGACGTGAAACCACATCGCAAAGATTCATTTCAAAATAAAAACTTTATGGAAAATTTGAGTTGTGACTAACACATTTAAGTTGTGACATGAAAATCACGCACAACATTATAATCATCGGGTGTTGCCATGATTTTCATGTCACTAAATTGTGATGTGAAAATTACATCACCAAAGTGTTTATAAAACCAAAATAAATAAATAATCATTCAGTATATAACTCTTCTTCTCTCCTCTTCAATTAATTTCTTCTCTCCTTCACCCACCACCATAAACTTCATCTTCATCTCTTCTACCATCCTAATTTTTAATTTCATCCACTCATTTAACTCAAATGTATAAGACTCTTTCATCTCACTTTGGTTATTTTTTTTTTTGTTTTTTAATTTAAGGGTTAAATAGATTTTACCCCGCCAATAGGCTTATTTTGATTTTCTCCCTTAAAAATTGTTGCGCAGCCTTACCAAACAAAGATTCCAACAGCTTACACCCTTAACACATAATTGACCTAATACCACCAAGAATCATTCCCACGGTCGCTTACGTTATTAAATAATGAAAATGATTGCCACGTAGCTCACGAAGTCACCTTCTTCTTCCTCGCCTCTCAAATTGATTTCGTACACGGTGGTTTCGCCATTGTCGCCTTCTTCCACTTCTGCTCCATCGCCTCACCATAAGTTTTACCGCCGCTCACTACCTCGTATCTCGTAGACATGGATCAAGTAACAACATGGAAGCAACAATTCCTTTGATATTTCAAGTGTTTTATTTGCTTTTGATGGTTGCAAAAAGAGATTCACTAATGGTGCTCCACTGCATTGAATCGAAAAGTAGCAACACAAGGTGATGCCTATTCCTAGGAAAATACTAGATAATGAGGTTGTTATGTGCCCATTGGCTGCCTACTCAAATGAATGAACAATTTCAGTCTCACATTCTTTCAATACTGTGAATTTATAGTTGATATTTCCAACAGCTCATGAAGTTGAACTTCCTGAATCGTCGACATTCTTATAGGCATGTCAGAAAAGATGAGTTTAGACAACAAAAACTCGAGGATTTTGTTGATGAGTGTTATTCTAGAGAAAAGTATAAAATGTGTTACGGGTTTGTTGTTAGTCCCATTAATGGTCAAGATATGTGGCCCAAAGTAGAATCAAGAATGTTGCCACCAATGTTTAAAAAGGTCCCGGGAGGCCTAGAAAGCAAGGATTAGGGAGAGAGGGTGAAGAAGGTGCAAGAAGAAGATTGTCCTGTGTCTCTTACAATGCAAAACATGTGACAAATTTGGTCACAATGCACAACATGTAAAGCACCCAGATCCAAATGCTCTCAAAAGAAAGGTATGATATATGTCATATAAGGCCTAGTTATCATTAATGTACGATACATATGTTTCGTACGCCACATAATTGTATTTATGTTGTTTTTGATAAAAGCAAGACACGACAAACTCGATGAGAAGTTACAACTCAAACTGATGCAAATCAAAATGGAGTCACCCAAACCGTAAGTCAAACGGATGCCACCAATACTACTACAAATCAAATGATGTCATTCCATGATGCAATACAAATATTGTCACTCCAGCTTAATACAACTCATTTGAAAGCACTCATACTGGCGTTTTTCCTACTTATGACACTCAAATCACGAATCGAATGTCATTCCAAATGCTACAACTAAGACCGACATTTGATGGCATCACCGATGACATTATTTCAAGCCTACTGACATCACCACATCTCGAGGTCATGAAGAAATCAAACCTACCAAAAAAAGAGGGAAAGAGGTGAAGCAATGGAATGAGGTCTAAAGAGAGAATCAAGATAAACTGGTTTAAAACTAAAACCATTAATTGGTTGCCTCGGATTAAACAAAGGACCAACCTATGTCTTTGATGATGAAGAACAAGAAAGAGGTTCACAAAGAGCAAAAAGAAGCTTAGGAAATAGAATGTTACCACCCTATGTATTGTCTCATGTATTGTATAATATTTTGTGACTTTATGACTTTTAGTTGTTTTAAATATCTTTGTGTACTACATTTTGCTTATGGCCAATGTAAGGCTAATATGTAATGTTAATGCCAAAGTAAGGCTTATGACCTTATGTAATGTCTACAACATTTTGTGAAAGGCTTATGCCTAATGCTATGTAATGCATTATTCTATTTGTCATTATTATGCCTTCTTTCTCACAATTATTATGGCTTCATATCAACATTTATCAACATCATAACAAAAGAATCCATTATAGCTTATAACAAAAGAATCCATTAGAGCATATAACAAGATCAATGCTATCTTGAAACATGATATGGAATAACATGTAAACAACATATCAGGCATTCATTCATGGCAACTTTTAACAAAATCCATGACAACTCTTACAACAAAATAACAAAATCCTAATTCTACACTTTTGTTAGATAAACTCATACACCATCGCCAACAAAATCCAACAAAACTATAAGGCCATCTTCATCCGAAAGTTCTTCTTCCGCATAATGGCAATCTTCTTCTGGTTTTTTCTAGCTTTTTATCGTTAATTCCAACCTCACCAATGCCACATCACATTTCTTGCATTCGCCGATATCACTTCAGGTATTCATTCATGGCTATAGCAACCTCATCATCCCATAAAACAACTCACAAAGAATTACACTGCAAACAACCAACACATTTAATTCAATATCAAAAACACATATAATTCAATGGCATACATTGGATGAAACTACTTACCCCAATATTACGACACTTCCGTAACTTCCTATTTTTGTTTTGAACCGATTTGACCCACATCTTCATAGGCCGATGACAACCACAATGGGGAACACTTGAAATATCAAAGGAATTGTTGCTTCCATGGTTGTTATCGATCCATGTCTCCGAGAGATGACGAGGTAGCAAGATTTACTACCGAAACCTATGGTACGATGAAGCAACGGTGGAAGAAGATGACAATGGCGAAACCTTTGTGTATTTTGAAATCCAATTTGGGAACGAAGAGGAAGAAGAAGATGACTTCGCAGAGCTACGTAATCATTTTCATTATTTAATAACATAACCCATACGTAGGATTATCGTAGTATTAGGTCAAATATGTGTCGTAATGTAAATTGTTTTTATTTAGTGTTAAGCTTATAATTTTTTTGAGGGACAAAATAAAACAAATTCGTGTGGGGAGTAAAAGCTATTTAACCCTTAATTTAATTCTAATTTTTATTCTTTGATTTTTATTTTAGTTTAAAGGAAATTTGTTCCTAGGTCATTCTTTTGTAATTTAATTTATTTTTGTTTTAGATTAGTTTTAATATAAAATAAATATATAATATTTTTCAAAATAATTTATTTTATAAAAATAAAATTAATGATTGATTTTACATCACAATTTAATTACATGAAAATCAGATCACAACGCCGACAATAGCTCAATTTCATGTCACTAAATTGATGAAGTGAAACCACATCATTATTAGTTGTCGCCCGCCACTTGATCATTCACGTATACTGCTAATACACATTGTAACATGAAATCATGTCACAGTAACTTCTTTTGTAGTGTATTCTTCCATTTGTTTTATGTTTTCAAAAATCTATCGATTTTGACCTCCTTGAGGGTTGATCTCCTTTACAAGAACATTTTTTTTTTTTGAATTATGCATGGTTAGCTTTAAAGGATTCATGGATAAATATTTCGTCATTTCTTCCATAAATTCTGCTGATTACAAATTTTTTTGAGGTTCCAACATTTTTTGAGGTCAAAGAAAGGCGATGGGCACTTGAGATGTGTGTGAAAAATATGCGTCCGAAAATATATCTCCAAATTTTAAAGGATTTAAAACTTTTCATAGAGGAAGAGAACAAATAAATGGAAAGAGTAGCATTCTAACATAAATCCAATTTAACTTTTAATGATTTTAAACATCAAAATTTTAATGCGGCATACTATGTTATTTGGTTTTCGCGTGTGTAACACATACTAACACAGCTAGGATACACTGATAATTTATGTACACCTTCAGGTTTATAGAAGTTAAAGATTTTACATAATAAATTTATGATAGGAACTAAATAGCTCTTTTTTGCATAAACTAAAGGGATACAAATGCAAAATCCATCTTCAGAAACCATCTTCTGATTGGCTAGAAAATGTAGAATCTGACCTATTTGACATGAAATTCAAATCAAAGTTAGAGAATCTCAGTGGTACCATCTTTGATGGAGACAAAGGTGGTGTTGTTGATCCAAACTCTACTCCTGTATTCTTCTTTTCAACCTTCTTTTTAGTTGAATGCAAGTTTGACCTACCATGTCAACAAAAATTTCACAATAACAAACAAATGAAAAGGATTAGGCTTATTGTCTTTGATGCTCCTGCCAAATAGTACTCATTTGTTTTCTTCACTAGTTCCATTATCCTTGTTTCATCCTCTTCACAACCTTAAGTTCTCCTCACATAACTCTAGAAACTTTTCATTTCATTGATGAATCCACTTTTTCAGTGTTTCCACAACTTGTTATTATGTGTCTAATTTCAGTAACATGAGAAATGAGAGTTGAACATACTGATGAAGCTTTTGATAATGGATGCTAGCTGCTTTTTTCGCCGATAACTCATCACTAGTTCACCCATACTGGTAAACCAAGAATTAGATATTCTTTTCACTTTCAAAGATAGCTTGTCTTTTACCTTCTGAATGAGCTACTTGTTCCACTATGAAGTGAAGCAAACTAGTTTTACCATTTGTGCTTTTTACATCAGAAAGTTTTGTAAGAGCAATAGGTTGAAGCCTTGTGCATTGCCTCTTGAAGTTCCTGCATTCATTCTGTTACTGGTTTTGAGAATGGCTTCAAGGAGTTTCAAAAACAGACTACTAGTTTTTAAGTTCCTGCAAGCCAAATCAAGTGTTTGTAAGTGTTCCTTAAGCTGAAGAATTCCTATTATCGTAGTTTGATCTAAAAAGCATTGCTTTTAAACGGATGAATGATGTTGGAACTGCTTTAAGGATGTAGTATAGGAAAGACTCGCTTCATGAGGCTATTTGGTTACCGCTGAATTGTATGATTTTAATGCTTCTTCTTGAGAGGAGCTATTTTAGTGAGTTTTTCGAGTGTCTCGACGCTGAGTTCTTGACCATCAAGTATCATGTCCAAAATTGCCGTGAAACTGTAGTGATCTCAGTACAATTGCAGTGTTTTGAGATTTTCTAGGCTCAAGGATGAATATTTGAGTTGGTGTTGGAATTGGATCTTGGCCAGTTTGGAAAGAGACATGTTTCTTTCTTGAGTTTTATATCTGGTTGAATATCCAAAGAGTGATTCCATGAGTTCATCATCAAACCTGCAAACAGGTAAAATAAATTGAAAATTGTAGTTTATTAAATATCCTTCCTTAGATGATCTCACACCAAATAATATGAGAAGCATACTTATAAGCATTGCACAGATACTAGTCAAACATGTTACTATTACCTAATAGATGAGACATGTTTAATAAATTTGACAAAATTTATGATGATGAAAAACAGATACTAGTCAAGTTAATTAACATGAATGAAGATATATTACCAAAAGATCCATCATTGATCTGATCCCACACAGTTGAATGATCAACATCAGCTATAACCTTATCCCAATGTAGAGGCTTTTAGCCTTTGTTTGTCCACCACCTTTCTCTTGAGCTTCTTCCATACCCTCTTGCATGTTTGCTTTTCCTTTAGGTGGTGGTGGTTTCATGAATGAAAAGCCACTAGCCTTTGGAAGTGGAGGTGGACCAGGTGGAAGAGGTGCCTTAAATTAGTTGGAGGAGCCGTGGAGGTGAGGTGGAGGCGAAGGAGAAGGAGGAGGAGATGGCAGTTGTTGATCATTGTACCTCATAAGAATCTTGTTCTCTCAGGATTCATTGTGAGGTTTTTGTAGTGGAGATTCATATGAAAATGGAATCTCATGATGAGGGTTAGATATTTTTGACCTATGAACCAAAACATCTATAATCTTTTCTTTTTCTACATCATCTTCATAACTAGGATTAAACGCAATTGGGAAAACTAGTTATCATTTGTCTACTTTCTTTGTCCATCATATAAATAACATCAACACCATTTTCATCAGCAATTACTCCTTTCACATTACCACCAAATCTTTTTATATCTGCCTCATGAACAAAACTACCTTTACTAGAAGCTTTTTGGTATCTAGCAAGAAAAAAATTGTGGTAGAAGTAAAGGAAAATACCAAAAGGAATAATATAGATATGGCTGTAGCAACCACAGCCATGGTTATAGGAGTTGGCATTGATATGTGATGGGGTGATATCCAAATGATTTAAGAAAAGGTAATGGAGAACAAAAATTGAAGAATAATATAAAGGTGATGAAAAATAACATGATGAATAAAAGGGTATATGTTGTGGTTGTTTTTAATGTAGTGGCAATGGTTGATGACAATTTCAATGGGTGGGTGTATATTAATTGACTTTATTGAATGGTAATTCCATATTGATGACCAATGAAGTCATACAAGGGTTGTATAGTTTTGGATGGTGAACTTATGTTAAAAGCTTGAGTTATAAGTTATGTTATGTTTTTATAAAGGTTGACAAAATAGTCCCATCTATAGACATGTCTATTTTTCTTATATTTTTTTAAGGTATCAAAGTTATGTTTATTTCTACACTTTTGCAAGGATGGACATTGTAAATTTTAGATTTTAAAAATCCGTTTGAAGAAATATCCTTTATTATTATTATTATTATTATTATTATTATTATTATTATTATTATTATTATTATTATATATTATTATTATTATTATTATTATTATTATTATTATATTATTATTATTATTATTATTATTATTATTATTATTATTATTATTATTATTATTATTATTATTATTATTATTATTATTATTATTATTATTATTATTATTATTATTATTATTATTATTATTATTATTATTATTATTATTATTATTATTATTATTATTATTATTATTATTATTATTATTATTATTATTATTATTATTATTATTATTATTATTATTTAATATTATTATTATTATTATTATTATTATTATTATTATTATTATTATTATTATTATTATTATTATTATTATTATTATTATTATTATTATTATTATTATTATTATTATTATTATTATTATTATTATTATTATTATTATTATTATTATTATTATTATTATTATTATTATTATATTATTATTATTATTATTATTATTATTATTATTATTATTATTATTATTATTATTATTATTATTATTATTATTATTATTATTATTATTATTATTATTATTATTATTATTATTATTATTATTATTATTATTATTATTATTATTATTATTATTATTATTATTATTATTATTATTATTATTATTATTATTATTATTATTATTATTATTATTATTATTATTATTATTATTATTATTATTATTATTATTATTAATATTTTTATTATTATTATTATTATTATTATTATTATTATTATTATTATTATTATTATTATTATTATTATTATTATTATTATTATTATTATTATTATTATTATTATTATTATTATTATTATTATTATTAATATTATTATTATTATATAATTATTATTAAAATTATTATTATTATTATTATTATTATTATTATTATTATTATTATTATTATTATTATTATTATTATTATTATTATTATTATTATTATTATTATTATTAATATTAATATTATTATTATTATTATTATTATTATTATTATTATTATTATTATTATTATTATTATTATTATTATTATTATTATTATTATTATTATTATTATTATTATTATTATTATTATTATTATTATTATTATTATTATTATTATTATTATTATTATTATTATTATTATTATTATTATTATTATTATTATTATTATTATTATTATTATTATTATTATTATTATTATTATTATTATTATTATTATTATTATTATTATTATTATTATTATTATTATTATTATTATTATTATTATTATTATTATTATTATTATTATTATTATTATTTTGCATAATAAATTAGATTTTTAGACTCGCATCTTTAATGTATGTGTCATCCTATTTATTTTTTTTAGGAGTTTTTGTAATATGATCTTAAACCAAAGAATATACATATTTTACACCCTTATATTTTTAAGACCATAAAATAAAAAGAGCTATGAAAACAAATCAAATAATTATTGTAATCATGGAACAACCCTAAATAAAAAGTGGTTGGACACATACTAACAAACAAAATGAAAAATAAAATGATTAAATAATTTTCTTTTGATTTTTAAATATTTTTATGTGGGGACATTTTTAAGCAGTATTTTTCCAAAAATAGATGAACCAATGTTGTTACAATTTCAATGAATCAAAGAAAAAGGAACATAGTGAGTCCAACCATTGTTGATGGTGAATGCAATGGTTGAGCCGTCCGCCTCAATTTTTAATGCAATTGTTTTTTTTTGGGTTGTGTGCTCTAAATGTAATTGTTAAATCACTAATGTTATATGTTAAAATATTGATTTTATATTAGACATTTTATATATATATATATATATATATATATATATATATATATTAACTATGACCGAAACAAATAGAATTTCTATTTAATCACAATTTAACTAATGGCATTGCATTTTCTATAGCAAAATTTGATGTTAAAAGATCATTTATCTTGTTAATTAGGATAAAAATTGATGTTTATCTTTCTATTGTTTCTCAATGGAATTGACGTTTATTTTTAAAATTAAATATACAAAATGATGATCCTATCAATGTTGTTTTTGCTGCTGCTATCTCTTATATGCCGTCTCTAGGTAACTTTGTGAGATAACAATGTTGCTCCAGCTGTTGCATTATGGGAAGGGTTGTTTGGCTTCTACTGATTTTATTAAATGGATAATAATAATATGGTTAACATCATGAGTAATACTAATATTGAAGAGTTGATAAGTTTTTATCAAAAAAGAATATATAATATCTTAGTCTTGAAAACAACATTTGGCTATTAGTACTGAATTTAAATAGTTTATTTATTACACAACAAATGGGGGTTGCTGGTTGGTTAGAGTGACTGAATATTTTTGAAATGAAGATTTTGTTTTCATGTTATTGTCCTATTATCTTTTATGGTAGATGCAATATATTAATGTTGTTGTCTTAAAAGGTTCACATAGGATATGAAATTTAAATTATCAATGAAAAGATAACTGAATTTGGACTTGCTGTTTGACATGATTAAGAAGCATTCTATAATAGTTGTGTATTTATAAGTAGTTGGTTGATAATTAATTGTAGAGTAACTAACTTTTGTTCTTCATGCAAGCTTCATTCTAGCAAATATTAATGAGATTGTCATTTTGTATAATTATAGCATGACAGCTATAAACTAAAGAAATTCATTCATTTGAAAAAGTAACTAAGTTAACATACTCAAGTGTTTTATTTACATTAGATAAGAGTCCAAGAAAATGCTAGAATGATAATTACAATACAAATAAAAATCCATCAATTTATAATATAAAAAATGTTGTAAGTTTTGAAGGCGTAATTTAAGAGGAGATGAATAAGACTTTGAATTTGTCTTGTATTTTATGTAAGTTTTTTTTTTCTTTTTAAAAACATGTGATGTATTGCTTTTTATTTAAAATGATGTTATGCAAAAAAATTAAGGTGCTTTAAAGTAAATGAATATAAAACAAATTATATTAGTTTCCTTATTAATCAAAAGTACATCTAGTCCCTTCACATTTTATAGAACTTTTCACTATGTTAAATCTTTGTACAAGTCTCACACCAAAATCCTATTTTATAACCTTCGAACATAACAAAGAAACTCACAATTTTCTTGATATCACAAGCATCAAAATTATGGTGGACTTTGAATAATTAATCACAATTCAAATATTTTTTTACAACAAATAGAAAGTACAACGCTATTTAAAACACTTTAGAAAGCATGCACTTTCTTATAAATTATTTATCACTCCACACTTGATGATCTTATCACTTTTGACTTGCTTGAATTCCAAGATATATGAAAGTTTTAATTCTTCTCTTTCCCTTGTTCACAATCCAAATATATATACTTAAATGCTCGAAATAATATGAATGAAACTCTTTTTAATGATATGAAAGTTATGCACAATATTTCATTTTTGATAGAAATATGAACACTTGTGATGTATCAAAGAGGTTATATGAAAACTAATGTGTTTTACCTTAAATACATCCTAATAAACCTCTATAAATGGATGTAAAAGTTTGAGACATTTTCATGAAGGTTTGCTATAATTTAGAATAATAATGGTTCATGAAAGGACGCAATTTTGAATTTTGTATTGGATTTATTAAGTCGGTTCTTTAACTTGGATTAAGCACTTACCACCCAAAACAATTGTAGGATCCTCGGCAAGATGTTTCTTCAAATCCCTCGTTTGAGCCGGATTAATCTAACACTTCCCTCCCCTGTCACCGGGATTTAAACCCATGACCTTCCTCTGATACCACACTTTACTTGATTAAACGCTATCACGCTAAAAGCAATTGCTTGTAGCCAAGGTGCAACTATATTTCCTTATAGCGAACTCAACATGAGGTTTATCTCGACCCACCTAGCATACCAGTGGGCGCCCATAGCGATGTTAAGCCTTCGAATCCCTCAGTTGATAATGGATTAAATAATCCACAAACGGTCACCGTTTAACAAATTTGCAATATTTTCAAATTTCAAACACCATTAGGTTTTGTTAAACCTTAATCAGTCTGCCTAAAAAGTAAAAACGATCGACTTAGGGCCCGTTTGTTTTGTCTTTTTAAAAATGGATTTTATAGTGTTACATAATCTTTTGTAAAATTTACAAATTTTTTTTATATAAAAGCTTCAAATAAAAATTTGGTTTGAATAGTTATTTTAGGTATTTTATCTTATTGAAACTTTTTGGATATCAAAATTTCAAAAAAAATCACTTAATTTTGAAGTTATTTCAAATAGATTTTATAAAAACCATTTTGGAAATACAACTTTTGAAAAATTGTGATTTTGATATAGTATCTTATAATTCAAATTTATATTTATTCAGGATGTCAAATTTAGTGTTTCAATTTAGAAAAAGTGAATATAAGAAAACTTTAAATTAGAAAAAATAAAATTTAATATAATTTTTATGGCTTTGTTGCAAAGATTTTATGCATGATAATTTGATAACTTTAGAGATGAAAATGTATAAAATATATTGAGCATATAAATTATATACATAATAAATTGTAACCGATTACCTTAACATCAAGATCAATTTTCTTTACTTCCAAAATATCCATAACCTTATGCATTCTTGATTTCAAGTTTTTCTTCTTTGATATTTCTTCTTTTATACTCTTTGATAAACTTTTGTATTCATCGAACTAAATTAAAATAGATGATGAACATCTTCTTCAGATGTTCGAAAAGCTAACATTGCTCTTAACTCTAGTTCTTCCATGTCATTGTTTTGAGGGTAAAATGTGTTGAAAACTTATTTTTGCAACCAAACTATCATTTTGAACCAACTTGGTTAATACTTCTTCTATTTTGTCCCGCTTTTCATATGATGCAACTCGGTTTGTATCTATTGGTTAAAAAGGAACAATGTTTTTCAAATATCCCAACTTTTCTCTTATACCAATGTTACTTTTGTACTTCTAAAATTATTTCTTCTTATATATCTCCTCATTTTCTATTATACTTTCTCTCTTCTATCTTTTGCTTCGAACTTCATATTCTTTCAACTTTCTTCATTAACTTTTGTCTTTGATATTAACCCTAACTTGCAATTCATCTTCATCTTCGATTGTCATCTCTCTTGCAAACAAAATAAAAAGCATGGATGGAACCGGAATCAAGAAGGAGAAATGGGTTACCAACTAATTTGGCATTTCCAACGGATCTAGCATTTCTATCGATCTTACAACGGTGTGCGTTTTGTGATGGTAGATATGTGGTGGCGGCAACGTGTTTCCGACGATTTTTGTGGTGTCGAATTCAAATGGTTGATGAGTGACTTTATATGTTTTCTATAAATATCATTATTATTCTTTTGCAATTTTGAGGTTTTCAATTTGTTGCTCTTCGAATTCTATCAAGGGTAAAGTATTGATGTGATTTGGTGAAGAAACCCTACCGTGATATTTATTTCTAACAAGATGATAATATAAAATCCTTCTATGATTTGTAGGAAATTGATGAAATCTATGGAATTCTATGATTTCTAAGATGATATTTATTAGAAATACAAAGAAATGCCCCACCAGCTTTGAATCGGACTAGTCAGTAACACCGATTCTACCCACGTATTTATTTAATTTAATATCGAGTTTTCCAAAACATTATTCATAAAATAATCAACACAAACGGAATGCCACAATTCAACGAAAATAATTCATAAACATGCCATTATCTCTTCAACAGTTATCAACGTAAACCAATTATTAACCAAGCATCAGAATTCAATTTGTCTTACAACGTAAAACATATCATCTCATAATTATTCAACAACATCAGTTCAACATTAAAAAAATAGAATAGAAATAACGTGTATTTCCCGAGTGCTAGTGTATCGAGAAAATGGCACTAAATCAGAATCACACTAGTAACGACTACTCTTCCCGATCACCTGCACGTTACCAATATAAAGGCAACAACGAAAACAAGTAAAGGGTGAGATATCAAACTATATAATTGAGATTATGATAAACAATCTATAGTTCGAAATCATATAAATAACCATTTTATAATCACACAACTAATCAACAACAATACACAACTATTCCATAACAACACGCATTTATTCATAACAACGTAATCCAATCCTCAACAACATCATCATTAAGTATTATGACATACGACTCAACTAATGCACATGCATGTGATACCAACGGAGTAAAACTCCCAACGTAATCCTTTGTCAGTAATTTCGAGGCATCAAGGCGTAAGCCTTCAACGTAAACAACCTTTCCCCAACTACCAACGATTCGCCAACATAGACCAACATAATATGCAATGTATGTATGCGATGAATTAAACAAAACATACAACAACAACGTAATCCAACGTAACTGGCCAACGTTGGCCATCAAGCCTCAACAACAACATACAACAACAACAGATTCACAAACGGAAACTACATCAAGTTATCCAAAAACTCACCTACTGTATTTAAAAACATTATTATATGTTAACTCATGTTTCCAGCTTTCCAACAGTCCAAACGGCATCAAAAACAGAGTTACGATCGCGAAGATACGACCAAAACAATTTTCCAGAATTCCCTTTCTATTTCTGTTCAGTATGCATCGATACAAAACTCCATGTATCGATACATACACAGCTTGTATCAACACAAGCTTCGTATGAGTCGACTCATACGCAATTTATTTTTCTGGTTTTCTATTTTATAACAGTATGAGTCGATGCAAGCTCTCTTTGTATCGATACAAAACTGACTTGTATAGATACATACCACGTATGAGTTGATACAAGTCCTACAGAACAGCCCCATGAGTCGATGCAAGGATTTATGTATCGATGCGCGTTTCACGCCCCGGTTTTAAACTCGTATCAACTTATATCGATACATAATATTATGGGTCGACTCAGGCAGTGTAATTTCACCCAAAAACCAGTTTTTCTCCAATTTACACGATTCAATTGGAATTATTTCCAATTGGCAACAGCAACCAATCATCTAACAGTAGAATTATGTATTCTTTTCATTCAACCACTGCAACACAACATATACCACAGAATTGCACAATCAACAACAACAATATACACAAAATACAAGATCATATATTCCAATTTAGGATTTTCTACGATTACCCACATCGACATGACTCAACCTAGCGAATCATACATCCCTAACTACCAATTGTCCATCATATCCCAATTATAGAGCAAGAACCCCACTCTTACCTTGGATTGAAGGTTGCTCGAGGATTCTTGATCGTTCCAACTTTTTCCGCTCTACGTCGCTTCTTGCTCCCAAAACCACGTTTGCTTCTACCGACATCCAAAATTCCAATTTTCTTCTTCTTATTATTTTAATAATAATAATCCTTATAATTACTATTGGACTTAATTCTTACCCCCACTTCTACTACTTGTTATCTTTTCACTCTAAGCCCAATAATACTGACTTATAATTACAATATCAAGTAAATAATTTGCAAATAATTATTTAAATATTTAATTAAAGAATTATAAATATTCAAGCTACACTAGCCTCTTAACCCAACTAACAAGTGTCAACTGAGCTACCTCACCCACCCGCTTTATTCATACTCGATCCCAGTTAGAATTTTATTTGGTTTTTATATTGCATGCACCAAATGAGTGTGTTTGAGAGTTTTATTTTTTATTTGAATTATAACAACTTTAAGTTGAGTTATATTGTATATGGACTCCATAATCCAATTGTTTAATCTGAGATATTTTTTAATTAATTCTCACAATCTTCCTTAAAGTAAAGCATCTCACTAAGCTATAAAAAAATGTATGGACTCCACAAAACATGATTGAAAGTAAATTCAGGCTAAAAAAAATGTATTTGGAGTCAACAAAAAATGTATTTGAGATAAATGTATAGTATATTAAGGGTGATTGGATGTATTTAGATTCAATTGTTATTTCAGCATAGTAGTAATTAAAGTTACTTATAAGTTGTTTGTACTGGAAACTATCCTGCAAAAATCCAAGCATATATATCTTCTATGCAAGTCTCAACATTTTCTTTAGAATAACTTTCAAAACTAAGATTATAAAATAATTGCCTTATTTGTAAAAATAAAATTAAAAGAACTTAAGCATCATCTTCATATTAGTGAGTTGATTTACCAATCTTTTAAAATCTCTTCATTTTCTGTGGAAACCTTTGCATCTTCATTCTAAGATATCAAAGAACGGGCAAGTTTGGATTACTTAATACTAGAATATATAGTTTTCACATTGATCGGGAGAGTTTATAGAAAGATTAAAACAATTGTTAAAGATGTTAATAGCATATGCAAACAACTTATTTGTTGGAATTTTGGCATTTGAGTTGCCTTCGTTGCTCCAACGTTTTCATTGTGTTGAGCTTGAACGAGAGAATTTAGTCCTAAAAGATATGACTAAGGGATGGATTGCTTAGAGATATGACATTTATTGTGTTTATAAGTGGTGAGCAATCATCACTTTATAAGTCGTTTAGTAGCGATGAATTAGGATCAATCCAAATTTTAAGATTATGTAACAACTTATGTTAACACTTTGAGAACATATACTAAGATTTTCAGTCTCTATTTAATTAGACTTTATCTCTAAGAACATCATCTTTTCCAATAATAAAAAATCCTTCATACCATTATATAGAAAATGGTAATGATATATGTGATAATTAGGCAGAGAGATGAATGGAAACAAAGGATAATAATATAAATAATTTTAACACTTTTATATACGTGGCCGTGGGTTTGATTCCCACAGACGGCATCTTATGACAATTATTTTTGCACTCTAATACAAATAGTTTGATTAATTAAAGAATTTTGAAATAATGAATGTGACCCGAATTAGTATTTTTATTTTGTTTCACCATTGTTTCTATTGTAGGTTTAATGATTATACATTTTTCTTCACGGTCTCTTTAGCGGGATAAATGCTTATATTATGTAGTGAAATACTTCCTTAACATCATCAACAAGCACTACAGTTTTTTGTTTTTCAACTGGTTACCTTGCTCTCCTGATATAGCTTTTCCTCTTTCTTTAGAGATTCATGTTTCATTGTTGGTTTGATGCTTTTAGCATCCTCCAAAGGTTTCTTTTGGAACGTGAACAAATGTTATACAACCAAACACCTTCAAATGGTTGTAGGATACCTATTTACATGTCCAAAAATCAATTTTAACATAAGTATTCAATGGAGTTGAAGGGGATAAGTTGATTTAATTAACCGAAATCATCAGAGCTTAGCCTAAAAGCTCGTGAGTAACATGGCATGAGATAACATTGTTCTCACTCTTTCAACAATTGTCAATTTCATTCTCTCGGCCACTCCATTGTGTCGAGGTGTCTTTGAAACAAATATTACATGTTGCATTCCATTACTCATACAATAATGTTTGAAATCTCTATTAAATTCTCCTCAATTGTTAGTGCGAACACATTTTAACTTCTTTATAGTTTCTTAATCAACGCTAGAGCGAAATTATTTGAATATTACAAACACTTGGTCTTTTGTTTGGAGTACATTCACCCAAACTTTTCTATAATGGTCATCAATAAAGGCAACGAAATACCTTGCACCTCCAAGAGTACTAGTGATCATTGGACAACAAACATCAAAATGCAATAAATCGGAATTATGGTCTTCTATATGGGTCTTTAAATTGAAATGAAGCTTTATGTTGCTTTCCAACAACCAATGTGTTGATGGCTTAAGATATATTTTCAATTTGATAATACCTGTCAAAGTACCTCTTTTGACTAGAATTTGAAGTCCCTTCTCACTTATATGTCAGAGCAATTTATGCCATAGCTCGACGAATGAGTCTTCTCTGAAAGAATTAATGCACGTATTATTAACTTTGGCTTCTATCTCATAAATACTTTTTACTTTCTTTCTTTGGGCTATTTCCAAGGAACTTTTCGGTAGCTTCAATTTTTTGTCCCTCCAAACACACTAGTATAGCCTTCTTCGTCTATTAGTATGGTGGATATTAGTTTGAGACGCATGTCATAGACATGTCTCACATCTTTCAATGTTAGGTAACAATCGGTGCTTGTTTCTAGACAAATATCTCATTTTCTTTTATTTTGGATGTATTATCATTTCTCGTTTACATGACCAAAATCACCGTGTATATAGGAGGAAAATAAATTTTGTTTTTATGTTACATGGAATGATGCACCAAAATCAACAACCTAACATGTATCTTGTGATGTAAAATTAACATGACCACCATCACAAACAAAGATTACCTAATTGTCTTGAGAAATGGTAGTGCTTATGTTACTTGCATCATTATTTTCTTGCTCTCTTTTGAGTTTCATATACTCTCTCTTCATATGACCTATCTTGGCAATAATAAAATTATACATCTTTTGTTGTCCACAAACTTCCCAAATTATCTCTTAAATTCCCTTTGGCATGTCTCTAATGTTCAACTTCTTGTGTATACTTCTTCCACGATACTCCGTGACTAGCCACACCTCGCAGATTCTTTGTTCCTTCCTCCTTGATTCTTCATTAAACTCATTATTTTTACTATGTCCATGTCATAACACCTTGTAGTGTTGAGTACTCAACGAAACTACAAGTGTGTCCTAATTGTCGGTAAAGAACTTAGTAATAACAATGCTTGCAATTCATCTTCAAGCATCATCTTCATATTGGTGAGTTTATTTATCAATCTTTGAAAATCACTCAAGTGTTCGGAAACACTCGTGATTCTCTATACTTGAGATTCACCAATCTTCAAGTTTCGTCTATAACATGTATGCAACTGCTTGTGCAACATGATTAAAAATACTTTGATCTATTTATTTTCTAATTTGTCCAACAGTTTTCATGTTCACTAAATTCCAATCATCATCGACTTGTCGGTTGGTTTATCCTTTATTTTGCAAAGGTTTAATACAAATCTTTGCAATAGAGTATGTCGTCCATCTTGAGCTTCCAAATATATTATTTTGAAAAGATTAACTTAATCATTGTTGTTGATTTCGTCGAGGTTGAGTTGTCCGTTATGAATAATAGAAGTTAAATGTATGGTGAATCGAAGCTCTGATACCACTTGTTAGAAAAATGTCATTTAAAACACCTAATAGAATGTAAGCGAATGATTATCTTATGATCGTATTTCCTTTTCCGCAATAATATAATAATAACAATGCAACAACAAAATATCTGAATGAGAATAAAAAATATTTATTATTAACTCACTTATACAAAAGGTGGTTAAACTTTCTTTTAGATTTCTTTTTCTTCTCAAATGGTGGCTAAACTTTCTTTTGAAATTTTTTTCTTCTCTAAAGGTTTGCTCTCAAATTTATCGAGGTATTAGTAATTGAAGATGATTTATAATGAATGATGGAAATGACTTTCATAGTAATGTAAATTGATAAGTGATAATGACTATAACTAATAGAGAAGTTTTCTCCTTTAATGATATTTATTAAATTTATTTTTTAGTCATTCATTTTATCTCCACTTAAATAGAGGAAAACTTCATCAAAGCTAACTCTTAAATTCTTCTCGTCATGAATACGAAGATGTTGTGATACAAATTTTAAAATACTTGTGAGATACTCCTAAAAAATGTATCATTTACTAAGATGAATGACACACTCAGATAATTGGTTCTGACTGGCATGTTTACTCATCCATATGCAGTAGTCCACTTATAGGTGTAATGGACTTGTTGAAGGAAATTTGATAATTTGAGAGAGTAAGAGTTTTGTTGTCCATTACTATAATCTTATCTGTCTTGAGAAATTCATTTTTGCAGTTAAAAATCAAGTGAGGTCATAAATTTAATTATATATGCATGCATTTGATTTATATATGCTTTAATTATGTAGCATATTCTTAGGATATATCATGATAGATCCATATACTTGTAAGATAGGATCTAATTTAACCCTTCTTGTACAATTCCTTGGACCTACTTGGGATCTTCATCAGTTCTCTAGCACAACTTAGGCTAATATTCCATTTAAATTGGAAGGGTAGTAGTTAGAATGATCAATGGCAACAGCCATAAATCACGAGCACAAAAAAAAACTTTAGTATCATTTTAAATGTTCCTGAAAATAATTAATCAGATCAAGAGTAAACAAAAAAGTAGAGACCCTTCAAAATGGCTGATTTGGTTAATTTCTAATAATAAACTTTTTCTTTACAAAAGCAAGTGATTCCTGATATAATCTTCATCAGTCCTAATCCTATACTCACTGTCAGCAATCTTTTTAGTATACGCAAATTACATTGCGATATGAACAATAGTTCAGCAAAAAAGGAGACATAAAGAGCATTGCTTAATGAACCAATCGTTATAGTCTAGATTTCTTCGACGATATTTCAGATGGTGACGGTGATGATAGATCGCATGTTGAACATGAGGACGATAGAGATGAAACAGAATCATCTGATCGGCTTCTTTTTTGAGATCTTTTTCCTCCCACTTTCTTACCTTCACCTCTTAAGATGAAATCTGTTGCGCTTCACATCAGATAACTTGACCGGTTTCAATAGAAACTCTTCTGCTCCTTCCTCCAAGCAACTGTCAATAAACAAAAATCAACAATCAATAAATATGAAACAAGCAAGGAAGTAAGAAACTTCCATTTATGGAACAACAAATTTCAGGCACCATAATTGTGGCAATTATAATATTGACAAGAATGCTGTCAAGCCAACAGGGTCCTAGTAAGAAAATGAAATTTTCTTTTTTCATGCTTCAATTATTGTTAGACACAATTGCAAGATAAAAGCAACATGTTCTGGCACACTCCATGTGTCTAACATGATGATATTATTGACAGGATGATTTTGTCCATTAATAGAAAGATTTTGCAAGATTGTAGCTAGCCATAAATTTTAGGAAAGGATTTGGGCCATGTGATGGTGAGAAAAGAGAATAGATTAGTTATTCTTAATTTTAAGCTAAAGGTTGTTTAGTGACTAACTGTTTGATTAATAAAGATCTTCAAAACATGAATTACACTTGGTGCCAGCCTAGACCTAATTAGCTGTTGAGATCTCCCAAGATCTTTTACTTAATTAGTGATTATATTTTAAGATTAGGTGGTTGAGCATGTAATGCAAATCTTCAAAAGAAGATTGCTAGAACCAGCCTAGATTTGCCAAAATGTGAGATTTCAAGTCTACGCACTTATCGCAAATGGATTTCAAACGCCAGAGCAAAGCGATGTATGGATTAGCCCAACACAGGAATAGCTAACACAGATTTGAACCTAAGACTATGAAAGGAGCACACTCTGGACTCAAGTCTTCACCAACAGACCAACTCCCAGAGGACAATGGATTTCTAGTCTTAATGGGGTTCAAGGCCAAGATGTATATGTCTTTCAAAGATGAGCGGGATGAAATTTAAAGGAACTACATATACTAATCTAATCAAGAAACATCTAACAATATGTGAATATAACTAGTGAAAAACAATAGATCAAGCTCAACAGCCAAGCTAAAAAACAGTACTAATTCAAAAGAGTTTGTTAATCTGATCAAAGATGTTACCTATCGATTCGGGTCAAGATGTTCTCAGAGGACATAACCACCACTGGAATCTCTCTAAAAACAGATGATTCCTGCTGAAATTAACAGAAAAATAAGTAAAGATTAACAACAAGAGAAAAAGTGTAAAACATAATCAAATTTCATTCAAGAAAATCCCTCTTTTAACTAAAACACAAAAAACAAAACACACCTTAATCTTCTTGAGAAGTTCATACCCTGTCATCCCAGGCATGGAATAATCTGTCATTATCATATTAACCTTCACACCCTGTAATCATATTCATCCAAACAACCACATAAGCACCTTACATATACACATAAAGCATCAAGAAACAAAACCAAAAAAAATTCCAAAACCAAAAATTCGAAACTTTGCTTACATCAAAACCAATAGAACTCGTATCACCATCCAACCCTAGATACTGTAAAGCTCTAGTTCCACTCTCAACAACAGTCACTGCAAAACAAAACAAAAAAACGAATCAATAACAGTTCAGAATATAATCCAAGTAGAACAGCAACAAAAAAAAAAAAAAAAACAGATGAAAAACACAAAAAGGTTACCTTTGCAAGAAGTGAATTTGAGCAACCTTTCAATAACCTTACGATCGACGAAACTATCATCAACAGCAAGGACATGAAACTGACCAACAACATCCGGCAAACAGCCAGAGAGAACATCAGCGGAGATAGCCATGATAAAGTATGAGGAAGATGAGAAAAGAGAATAATAATGGTTTGAAGAAATATTGGTGAAAAATGGTAAAGTATATATAAAAGAGAAAATGATACGGAGGATCGTGATATTGTGTGTTTAAAAAAGCAAAAAATCGAGCACAGAGGATTATCCCACCTGCAATTGTCGCTTCTAATGTCACTGTTTTTATTAATAACGTTAACAGTGTTGATAGTGAGACAAGACCAAAAACGTATCTTATATGGGGTCCACTTTCGAGATTGAGAAAATCCAGTTTTGACTTTCATACAGTTGTAGTTTGTAAAAATTAATGGCTTTTTCTTTAAGCCGCTGGATGGTTGAGAACACCGTTTGGCTTTTCGAGTCTTTGTGTTTGTTGTGGGTGCTTTGAATTGAATTCGTGTTTAAATATTTGATTTTGGTTGTACTATTTGTAATGTCAACCGTTGTCATGTTTTTATATTGTTTCGGTTTCTTTTAGTACTGTAATTGTTTTTTTATCGTTGTTGTTTAGACCGATCAAAATAAAATATCAACTTTATTCGTTTTGATTTTTTCTCTGATTCTATCTACAAGATATATGATTTGCCCATTATAATATATTAAGGTGCTATGTATGTACTAACTATATTATTTCTTTCTTCTTTTTCAGTATTGTAAGTCTTAGTCTTCAATTTTATGATTTTCTCAATCCTTCTTTTTACTAGAATTTTTATTTTTGTAAAAATTGAATTCTGTATAATGGGATTCAATGATATGTTCAATTCATTCTCACTATCAATTGAGTATGTATTTGAACTCTAAGATACAGAGATTGATTCTCATTTGTTACATGTATCATAGGTTCAAGTACATGTTCAATTCATTCTCACTACCAATTGAGCTATTTTGTAACAGTCTGGGTCCCTCGCAAGGCGCTCCCGATACTGCTACCTCATAAGAACCTAACTCTACCATATCCTAAGTACTAGAAGTAAACACTTCTCAACTCATTCTATTCCACCTAAATGTAGTTCTTTTCATTATTTATTCAACGCTTCAAATGACGCATCAATCGGAGTTCAAAAACTCAAGTTATGGCATTCTTAAGAAAATTGGCACAGTTATTCGCCTATCACCCTTGCAATGACATCCTTGTCGCCTTGATGTTGCTTCGCGCCACTCTTCGCACAACGAGGCTAGAAGTGACGATCACGTGATCTTCATCTTTTTCCACCCTTCCCATCGCGTTCTCTCTCGGCGTGACATCCATCCGCCTGACCAAGATTTTCCTGTGATTCCCGCACAAAACCGATTTTCTCTCTTTTGGGCACTTTAACCTCAAAATTTTGGTCGAAACAATATTTTACACTTAACAACCTATAGAATTCATCTAACTTCATTGATATATCATCCTATACTAATTTTTACATATAATGCTCATTACTCTTCATCTTCCTAGACCTATAACTTCTAGATTTGGGATTTCATATATTAACTTCACAATAGCAACAATACTTAACAACAATTGCATTATCAACATCACAAGAATCACAATTTCATATATAATCACATACAATCAATAATCAATCAACCAAAATAGGATCATGCATCAATTATAAAATACCTAAAGAGGGAAAGAAACCCTTATAATCACCATTTAAAGAACTTATTCACCCCCTTACTAGTAGATTTTTTACCTTTCGTGAGAATCAAACTCTATATCTTGGAGTTCAAGTACATGTTCATTCCATTTCCACTACCAATTGAGATACACATCGTACTAGAAGAGGTATGGCGACTAACCCCACAAATCAACACGAGTCTTTTCAACATGCTTTTACCTCACTCGCACACTTTCTAGGAAAAATCCCAAAAAGCCACCCATCACAATACTACTCGAAGTCAAGCACGCTTAACTATGGAATTCTTATGGTTAGACTATCGAAAATAAGTTGCATCTTGTTGGTATAGGTGGTACCAATTAATCTTTATAAGTCTTATTCAATCATGCAGTCTTATGCTTGCACAATCTTAGGATCCCTCTCATTCCGATGTGGTGACCACTCTTAGACCTCTTCGGCCTCGAGTGTCACATGCGGTGTAACCATCCCCACCTTCTTTGGCCTCAGGTGTTACAAGTACCATCTTTTATTTTTATTTTTCTCTCTAGGACCAAGTTTCAATGATTTTTTTTTATAAGAAACATCATTTCATTAAGAGAAAAGTCAAGAGGCATTACAATCATGAAGAGATATATGGCATAAGACATACTCCATCCATATTTCAGGAGCATATCTAATGGAAAAAATTGCATAAATATAAAAGACATTACACATAGATTGATCACAAGCTAAAGGAACACAACCAAACCAAAAACAACATATCATCAATCCATCAACTCTAGTATGAACACCATTAGTGGTAATATAGGAATAAGAATTTATAGTCTTTTTCCAAATCCAATTAAGGATGATTTCTTTGACTTTTGTCAGCATTTCGACTTCATTTATTCTCAAGATTGTCCATTTTTAAGGAATGATCAATCCTCAGTTGATGACTAGAGATAATGTTGCTCAAAGACACAAAAATATTTTGAGGCTTTTTATCAAACACCATGAGTACAATCTTAAATTCCAAATGAAACAAGCATAAAATAGACAACATAAAACATAAGTTGATAGACTGAAAGATGGACAAATTTCCACCTGTAGTAAATCCACGACGACTTTGGAGGGTGCGAAGTTTGGTAGTGGTTTGAAGTGGAGAAAGTGGGAGTCCGTAAGGAGCTAGTTTCATGAAGGTATAAGAGTGAAGTTGGATGAAAGAGTAATTGTAATTCATGGAGGAGGGTGACCATCATAAGATTGGTATATGAGAGCCACCATAAAGGTGGGGAGAAGTCACCATCAAACCTTAATGGTCCGTTTGGGAGTTGGTTTTGGAGGGTGTTGGAGGAAGACTTTGGAGGGTTTCATTTATATCTTGAAAAGTGTTTGATATTTTTCAAAAGTTAAAAAAATGATTTTATATGTTAATGGAGTATGTTACTATATAACACGATTTTAAGATATAGATGTAGTCCTCCAAAATCCTCCAAAACAAACTCCCAAACAAACCCTAAAGGTTTTGGGGGGGATTCTAGAGAGAAGAGAAAGCATCTCTCTAAACTTCTAGAAGTATTTGTTGTTTAAGTTTCGTGACTTTGAAATTACATAAGTATTGGGCAATAAATTATTTTATCATATTAATATAATATTATTAGGTATTCATTCATTAATTATATTTATTAGAGTTATAAAGTCATGGGTAACAGTAGAGTTATTCAAGCCATTTTTGTCTATCTAAGGGTCAATTTATTTGGTGTGGAAAAGAGGCAAAAGAAGTTGATAGTAAAATAGAGAAATTATTAAAACAACTTATAACAACCAATTATGACATTGTTCTTAAGAAATTTTGAGCTTATTTTCATTAATTTTTCAAGATAATTAAACTTTATTTTGTAATTTAATTTTAAATATAAAATTAATATAATATTGATATAATTATTCATGCTTATTTATATAATTGTTCGGATAGGTTTTAAAAGGTTTTAGGGTTTAGAAGGTGCACCTTAGCTTTTATTGAGAGATTTTATTTGACCTTAGTGGAGAGGACTAACAAAGTACTTGGAAACACTTTGACGCTCAAGTTAGTATAGGTCATGAGGTTTCTATGACTAGAAATGTGTATCTAAAGAGGTGATAATTGATATTTCGCACACAAATATCGATATCGGACCAGATGTTACGACATTGATATCATATTAGTCAGAAAAACAAGAACAATTATGTAGTAAGATAAGTTGTAGAAAGAAAAGAACACAAATCAATTGTTAACCTAGTTTGGTGCAATGCCACCTACTCTGGAGGGTATCCAAGGGAGGAAGAAAATCCATTATAATACTATTATTTAAAGCTTTAAACAACTCTGATTTACAAACTTCACTTAATCACTACTAGTATTACTTCTATATAAGACACACCTAGATATGAGATATCTCTCAATTCCCTTTAGTCACAAACCAATTACAAACTAACAATGATAAACAAAAGATAGAAGACATTCTTCAAAGACAAATAATCAACTCTTCTTAAAAGTTTATGGTTGATGAACAAAGATAACTTGACACACCATCCACTCTTGCTTAAAATCTTATGATTGATTGACAAATAACAACTCAAACTCAATCCAACTTTAAGATCAACGTAATAACATAGTGGATCACAATCATCAAACTAAAACCCTAAACCTTTATCTCATGCACATAGCTTCTCCAAGTATTTTTAGGTTTGGAAAGTCCTTATGAAAAGACTCTTGCAAGCATGGGTTTAGACTTTTCACGCATATCCAACATTCCAGGTGCAAATCTTCTCCATAAAAAGGAATAAAACTATAAAGTTTCCTAAAAAGTCTCCAAGATCCTTTTTAGGAAACAAAAGTAATTATGATATAGAACCAACGTTCCTAAAAATAACCATCCTTGGTCTGTGACTATATGAGAACTAAAATCATACAGAGTCTCATATTTTAAAACCAAATCTTCCAAGTAAAACCTAAACTGCACTAATATTTTGGTATAACATATTACGATATCGGGCTTAACATCTCTCTTCAGTGATATTTGATCGACATGTCAAGACATCTGTCACAACATCTTATTGAGATACATGTTTTAGCAAAATTGTTGTCAATCATAAAACCACAAAGTTAACAATAATTTTAAGTTTATATAGTATTGAGGTTATGGTATTGGACTTGAGTCAACCAAAAATTTTAAAAAGAACAATAACCCCTAAAGCATTTTGCATTTGATTTATGTTCTCTTCAGGTTTCATTTTGAAGAGTTCGTACTTCTGGTTTAATATGCCCAACCTTGCCCTATTTACCTTAGTGATACTGTCATGGGTGATTTGGGGATGTCCCGCATTTCTTTAGCAGTTTTGTAGTGAAAAATTGATAGAAACTCATCAAGACCAAGTGTGGTGGTGATAACATTCTTAGCTTCCAAACCATGTTGCACATTATCTTTATCCTCTTTGGACCAATCCTTTTCAGGTTTTTCTACTACAAAACCATTTACTTTTAGTATAGAGATGAATGGTCATTTTATTTCACAGCCTTCTAAATATCATGATTTGTTCCTTCTATGAAAATTTTCATTTTATTTTTCCACAACCCTTCTCCATTGAAGGATGGAGGTTTGTATAGTGAATAGTTTGAAGAGATTTTTTATCTTGGGACAATTAGTCTTTAACTAGAATTAGGCTCTGATGCCACATGTTGGACAAATGACTCCAATCATAAGAGTAGGGTGAATTGTGCCATTCAAAATGCATGATTAATTATAAATTCTTGATTACAACCATATTAGTAATATTTCGATGAGTAATTGCAACAAAAATGAAAGACTGGAAGTTAATTATTGAAAATAAAAGGGCATTGTTAGAAAGATTGCACCAAATTTATACATGTTTGGCCAAACGTTGGCCTGGTCATGTCCCTAAGAGAACTTCTTGAGAGTTTGAATATAATAAACTTTGAGCTTTTGAAGGTTATGCCAACAAACCTTAATACAACCTGATCTTGAAATTTTTAGCAAGATTATCTCTAACCAATGACAAATTTTAACCCAAACTAAGCTAATGAACTGCTTATAAATTTATGACTTATCTCAATAAAGAAATCAAATACATAGATTTTATGACAGGTTTATCTCAAGAACCAAGCCCAATCTCTTAATAGTATCGCACCATTAAGAATATGAATGGCCATCATGACCACTTACAATATTTCCTTCCTCACATGCAAATTTTTACTTACTAGCACTAAGGCAATATAAAGTGAAAGAAAATATTTTCTCAAAAAATATATAAGTTTTGAAAAATGGTATGGTTTGAAGTGAATAAGAGTCTCTCTTATATAGTAGTTATAAAAATAAAATAATAAGTAAATGATCCATGGGCCGAATTGAAGATTGAGTCAATTGGAAAAACGCTTCAATCGATTACACAACTCAAATATAATCGATTAAAAAACCAAAATAGGAATATTTGGATATAGATTTGTTTCAAGTCATTAATGTGATATCCTTGTTGATTGTGTAATTGATTGGAACTCCTCTAATCGATTATCATAGTGCCCAATTGATTGGCTGATTTGAAAAGTTTCGTCAATCGATATGCACATCTTGCCAATCGATTAAATGATTAAAAATATTTTGGAAAAGGCTTTAGATAGATTTTTAATCACTTGGTTTTAGCTTAGAAAACCATATTTAAAGATAGGAAAAAAATTTAAAAAAAAGTTTTAAGTGTGTGTGTGTGGGTGTGGGTGTGTGTGTGTGTGTGTGTGTGAGAGAGAGAGAGAGAGAGAGAGAAAGATTTTCCTTATTACTCATAAGCTACCTATTTACTTTTATAGTACCCGATTCACTTAGACCGACTGGCATACATGACTTGGCTAGCTTTCACACCTTTCTCCAAAATCTTCAAGACCTTTGCTAGATAGCTTCTGACTTATAAAGGCACTTTTATCTTGAGTTTTTTGTTAATGATTTATATGATATTTTCTTTGGTTGTGCTATCATCATTGAGGTTGAAGTCTATTGCCATAAATTATCATCATCAAAATCTTAGATGGATATTTCTTTTAACTTCAAAACCTGCAAGCACACAAACCCACAAACCTTACTCCAACCACTTTAAAGGTTGGAGGGAGAAGTTTATAGGAATAAGGGGAATGATTGTTCCTTCTTAATCACAACTGTGGTGGATGGAACCCCAAGTTTCCCCCCGGCTAGATAGGAATGTTGTGGAGATCAGTATGTATGAGTACACTTACCTCAATGCTTATATGGATGACGTGGTGCAGACTTTGGATAGGTTTAAGGTCATGGAATATCATACTGTGATTATTTTGAATTAGGAGGAGGATGATTCCTTATACAAATATATGAGTAATTTTTAGTGATGTTATCCTTTATTGTTACTGATATGAGTCATGTTAAATGTTTTGCCTCACCTTTGTTGTGGAGTAAATGTCTAAGATTTTCCCAAAGGACGTGAGGGAGTGCCTTGCTAGGAGTTCCTCATATGATCTTTGTTCTTTTTGCTATGATTTATCCATGGTTAATATTTACTATTCGGTGTCGCTCGTCTTACCCTAAGGCATCATAAGTATCCATTTTATTTAATAGTCTTAAGAGACAAAAATGACTCTCACGTAGGGATCCATCATGTTTAATAGTCTTAAGAAGTAACAAGAACTCCCTCATATGAATCCAACATGTTTAATAGCCTTTAGATGTGGCAAGGACTCTCTCATAGGGATTTAGCATGTTTAATAGCCTTAAGAGACAATAAGGACTCCCTCGTAGGGATCCAACATGTTTAATAGCCTTAAGAATTGGTTAGGACTTCCTATAGGGATCTAGAATTTTTAATAACCTTAAGAGGTGACTAGGACTCCCACGTATGGATCCAACGTGTTTAATAACCTTAAGAGGATGCAAGGACTACCACATATGAATCTAACATGTTTAATAGCCTTAGAAGGTATTCTTGGCTCGATTCATAAGCTTATTTGTATCTTGTGAATAAACTAGCAACAATCCAACAATTACATAAATAAAGGGAATGCCTCTTTAAAAAACATGTATTGGTTTAATAGTACCAAAAAATATTATCCCCTAAAAAACGTTTTTATCCAAACAAACATGGATGACAGTATAACTCGCCAAAAATAAATAAACATTAAACAAACTATAATAAATGAATTCTCTCACCCAAGTGGTCATGTCACCTCTTTTGAACACTTGCGATCTCTTTGTGTCAATTGATTAGGATTTTCTCTGAAAACCTTCTATGGCGGCTTTATCCTTGTCTTTTACTTATATGTGTATTGTATTAACCTCTTAACTACAAGCATTCCAAGTATAACACATGCTCGTTCATCCAGGTGGGTACTTCATGCATAATATAAGGTGGGTAGGACGACTCCTAACAAGGTAAAAATGGGCCACCCTATGATGACGTTATATGATGAGGGACATCAATAACCAAATATCTTACATGTTTGGTGTTTTCCCCTGCTCTAAAAGTAGTCTTTAATGTTTTGTATCCTTAAATTTTATTGGTTCGCTTAAGAACCCATCAATGATCCTTGGAATGGTTTTAAGTCATCCACATTTAGACGGAGCCTCTAAAATGTATTATGGTAAATGATGTATGCAGATCCCCATTAGCCGATCAATACTCTTTTAATCTCCCAATCTTTGCATTGAATGGTGATTACCATGGGGTCATCATTATAAGGGTGAATTATAGAGGCATCTTTCACGAAAAATGATTTTGCCTCCAGATTCTGATTCTCCCCGCCACAAAGTTAACGATCGATTCATCAATTAATAAAATTTGGATAGCTCTTCGTGGGTGGGACTCAAATCCAAGACTAAAGGAATCCTTTAGTGTATGTTGAGGGTATGGCGAATGGAACGATCCTCACCTTATTTAGTTTTCTCATTACCCTTATGGATCCTAATTAGCTTACGAGTCTCAACCTTGCAAAATGGGTTCACAATCCTCTAATGAGTTTCACTTGATATATTTCTTCAAATGACCTTCCTTAATTATGTGCTTTAGTTGGTAGCATTCCTTGGATGTACCTTAACTCTATGGAACTTGCACCAATCACAGGATCGTCCCACGATAACTGCTTAGAGTTTTATTGGGGATATTATGCATATTTAGAACCTCTCGCCATATTTTCTTGGTGCTCATTCATGAGTTGAAACATTTGTGGACTTTCCACTCACTTAAACATTGCTTTATATCTCATGGCGATTTATCGGTTCCTTTGTGAGCTTCTACATCACGAGTGTGTTCTTTTCCATAAGACCTTCTTCTTTGAATTACTTTTCTCTCCTTGATATAACATTATATTTGCATCACTACTTCACTTAAGGATACCCTAGTTCGGGGAGAGAGAGACTTAGTAAAATGTCATGTCATAAGATTGTTCAATGCTCATAGGAACATTTTTTTGATTCGATGGATTACCTTGATTGTTGCCTGCTCGGCGAGCGCCTCTATCGATGACTCTAATGAGCCCATCATATTTAATAGCTTGTAGGATTCAATCAATGTTTTCTGCTAATTGCGACTAGTTTCTTCACCGTCTGATAGTTGGTAATTAGTGATCCTAGACCCATATACCATCTCAAGGTTGCGTCCTCCTGAACGTATTGACAAGAGCTTGCACTTCGGAGTAGGTGCCCTAATTATGGTCATCCCGAGTGTTGATGGAGGCACATGCTCATATGAATTGTTGCACGCATTTAACTTAGCCAATGATGACAAGTTAAATATCTAGGATGGGTGCCTCCCATATGTCGTCTGATAGAGGTTAGGGATCCAACACTTTTAGTTCATCCACCATACTAGTTTCTTGATGGTGTTGTTGAATATAGAGAACATTATCCTCCAAGGTTTGGTTTTGGCGATGAAGTTCATAGCATCACGCATCTCTATAATGACACTTTCCTCGTCGTTAGATTCCTCGTTTATCAGAGTAGTTATCTTCTTATTCACCATGATATGGGATGAACACAAAGACAATAACTGTTGGATACTCGATCGGGTTCGTGTTAGTTTTATCGAGGCCCCGCGGTTGATGCTAATTGTACTCGTTAAAAATACAAATATTTGACAACCCCTGGTGGGTAAGGGTTGTCAGGGACTTTAGTGTTGTTATGATATTGAGACCTAGCTCACGTGAGTTGAGAAACTACTGTATATGTGTATCACTCTTTGTTATTGATTGTCTCTCAATATCATGACATCGACATATTTATAGTTCTATAGGAGTCTGGACCGAGTCTCCTAGAATGTAAAAATCATTCCAAGAATGAGTGGTTGATTCCCTGGAATCTATGGAGTGTATAAATCTCACAATCCCTCAGGTAACATTTGTTGACCCAATATATGTCTTACGCATGATCACACACTATGAACGAGAGAATTATGGATATAACCAATGCATGTGGACAAATATGGACAAAGGGAACTCAAACAAAAGAGGTAGGAAGGACAAATCATTGGTCGCTCGCTGTCCCAAGACCCTTCTAATTATATCATTGTAATATTTTATTTCATTGCATATATTTTAAATTACTCCTTCCTCCTTTATAATTGTCATTTTTCAAATTTTTACATACAAAAAAATGCAATAATTATTGTTACTTTTAGACATTAACTTTCATTTTATCCGGGGCCGTCCTGACTTTTTAGAGGCCTGGACAAAAATTTTTTTAAGTTTTAATTTATTATTATAAAATAAAATTTAATAATATATTATACTTTATCATATAAATTTAATAATAAATTAATAAATAAATTTATTATATGATGCATATTTCAAAATATAGAATAAACTGTTTTAGTCAAGCTTTTTCTATCCGCTGGGCTATTGCAACAAGTTAGTATAATTTAAGCAACACTTATATTTATTTATATTATGTATTATTTTAAACCTATTTTCTTGATTTCGAGACCCCGACTTTTTGAGACCGTGGCCTAGTTGACCTGACCCAAAATCAACCCTAATTTTACTTATAATACTCTTAATTTTTTATTATTTTAATTTATTTTTTTTTCTTTCCATAATAAATAAGTAGAGATAATTTTGACTAAACAATAATCATTACTATCTTGAAATTTAAAAGTGATAAATAAAAATAAACAATCTTTTTTAAAAAAGTGACAATTAAAAATAAAGGAGATAAATGAAATAAAAAATTAATAATTGAATGAAATTAGATAGAATGAATTTCATCATTCTCAATTCCACTTTATCAACTTTTTATAAATTCAAACAATAAAACCACATTATTTCTCACTTCATTTTATTTCCTTCAATCTTATAAAAAAAAACACTTAATATAATTAATTATACTATATAAAAATATTAATTTGAGAAATACTAGTACAAGTAAACATTACTAATATTCTCTATAAGAACTAGGATATTCAAAAACAAAATCAACCTTTAATTTTGACAAGCCATCCCAAGTTGGAAACTCTAAGCAAATGAGGACATATATGGCCGGCGTCCGGCAGGGCGGCGTAGTCCAATTAAAGCCCATCGATCGTCATCGTCAACACCTGAACAGTATTCAGTACAAGTACACACAGTGACGACACAGTAATAAGGTTTGGAAATTGGAAATTAGGTCCGTAGCTAGATTTGGATGGTACATTGAGAATCAATTTCATTTTACTTTTTTGAGACAGAACAGAGCCAGGTGACGGTGATTCTTTTTAGTGGGTCCTCCCTTTCTCTGTTTGTATACGTAAACGGAGATCTACGATACGAATCATTCATTCACTGCTGTTACCTTTTCTTTCATGACGCTCCATATCATATCCTATGATCCATTTAGTTTTCTGAGCTCTATTATTTTATTATTAGGCTTCGTCCTCTTTGGATCCAAAAAAATCTTTATTCTTTGTTTATAATAACAACTCAAAATAATCATGCGATTCATATCTTTGATAAATAATTGAAGTTATAAAGTTTCGCATCACCGAAATATATAAACTTTTAACGTAAAATCTCTAAACGTGTATCGTAATGTAAACATTACAAAAATAGAAAAAAACAAAATCACGGATTGAAAAAAATAATACGAAGTTTACATGACACTTTCCTTTCACCCATAAAGAATTTCATGATGGCCTCGCATTTATATAGATTAAATACAAAATCAAAGTAGGTGTCTGGTTGCAAGTTGAAAGTCTTCAAATCTAACCCGCGTTTACAAACACAAAACGTGATTTGGCATTAATGTGTTTGGAATGTTTTTGTAATCAATTCTAATGTCTAAACTTGATTCCAATTGAAGAAACAATTGTGATTCGCGTAGGCTTTGGTTCTGCCTTAAAAAATTTGATTTTGTTTGAATTAATTTTGTAAAGTTAATTTTAATTAGAAGTAAATTTAATGTAAAATAATCTTATGCAAAATTGAATTGGAGAGTAAATTTTAATGTAAAATTCATATTTAAACTAAAAATTTATAAATTTTAACTTCAAATAGAATTACAATCAAAGTTGGTTTGTTTTAGATTTTTAAAAAAGACCTTCTTAATATTTTTTAAAATAGACATTAGAAAATTCTTTTTTAAAATATTACTAAGCTTTTATATTTATTTTTTTAAAATTAAAATACTAATTTTGATACCTTATAACATAAACATACATTATATTGAAGAATAAAACATAGTCATGAATTTTTATAAAAGCTATTTCAAAAGATAAGTAATTTTTAAAATTTTGATTTAAAATAATTATTTAAACCAAATTTTTATTTGAAACTTTTTATTCCTTATAAATGTTTTTTTTGCACAAATGTTGGTTTAAAAAAAAAAGGAACTTTAGTGTTACATAAATGTTGTGACCAATTACCAACATTATTATGTTAAATTTTCTTTTCATTTCATAGCCTCATAGGTTACTCCACCAAAGATTATGATGCGTGTAAACAAGATTCTTCAAAGGAGAGAAAAAAATCTATGATATATAGTACAAAATAAATAGGCCAACTATTTTTTTTTACCACATTTGCTTCAAAACATTTACCCTTGCATATCTTTTCACTCTTTATTATTTACCACAACCATTATTATTGTATAATTGAAAATTAACAAGAGAATATATGTCATGCAAAATATAATTCATCCATTAACTTTGATAAATCATGAAGTTATCATGCTACCACTCGCCTCTAAGTTGGAGAAGAGACAAAACTATTCAACAGGTTTCTCAAGTTTGCTCCTCAAGGAGCTCTTATTGTAAGCCAATATCAGCAGCATCCAAACTCTACCCAATCACACAAATACGAAGTTTAAGAAAACATCCTTAATTGCTATTATCAGGAACAACCTGAGAGAAATGAAGATAAATTCTCTGGTCATTTCATGGTGAACATAGTCTGCCAAAATCTCTTCGATCCCTGCATTTATGTGCCAGAACACGAAGAAATTTGCCGCGAGCAGTGAATAGGCGTTGGGGTATACTAAGAGAAGAGGAACAGCTGCAGTAACTTTTAGGAGCTGCTCTCTCTTTGTCTTTATGCCTTGATTCCTCAATCCACTGTTTCGCTCCTTCCTATAATGACAAACACTGGTTAAGGATAAGTGGGAACTAGCCGAACATCAAAACCACATCTACTAAATGCCAGATCTGATCAAAAAGGGAAACTCAAGGAATTCACAATTGTCAGTGTTTCTCTTTTTGTCAAACAAATTCAAGAAACAAGGCCAACCTGATGCCCTTTTGGCATTGCATAAACAAAACCAAATATTAAGATAAGCACAGAAAGTAAAGCATCTGTAAATATGTATACCTCCATACATCAAAGCTAATTGCCAAGGGATAAATAAAACCAGTACCGGAGGGACAGAAGAAAAAGCTTATTATAAAAAAAATAGTAATAAAAGACAAATCGGATCCAAAAACACAATTGACTTGCATTGAATGTATGTATCACAAAAGCCTATATGCTAAAATTTAGGTTGAAGGTAACACCTTCTATTGCAATATCTAGCTGCATAATATTAACCAACGGTAGAACATAAAATTAAGGAACATGCTCCATCCATCAACATGACCACAAAAACTCACTGAAAGAGTGGCCATGCCGCAATAGTCATCAATCCTCCTCAAAAGCCAAACCATGCCTCCCCAGTCACTTGTGAGAAAAGTTATTACAATAACTAGAAAGCACAAGTACAATAATTAAAATTTCAGCTTCATAGATTCAGTTGGTAAGAGAACTTTAAGATGGATGTGTATCTGCATAGGTAAAATTGCTATATGGATTGCTCCAACAACTTCTGATCACAAGGACATTGCTGAAATTTATTATAATTCTTAAAGTGATCATTCAAAAGCAGTTTCTTCTAGCGGTTACATCTAGAGTTTTCTATACCCAAAGATGGGAGTTCAGTTAAATAATATTGCTATTAGTGCCATGTGATTCAAGTTTAAACTCTATCAGACTCATAAAGGACTAATTAGAGATGATTTTACCTTTGCATCATTGAGAAAATGGATTTATCAATTTATTATGTGATAAAGATGACATTTATTTTTAATGAAGATGGTGGAGGTCTGCGCTTGGATGAGTTAAAGTTAATGGGTGATCAACAGAACGATTAAAGTGATGAAAATAATCTTGAACTTATAATCAGCACAAAAAAAAATCATGAAAGAGTTTCATGACTGATGAAAACTTAGTACGTGCAAAAAACCTTCTTCTCAACAAGTGTTGAGGCTAACATTACTCTTTAGGCAGAAAATACCCACGTAAGGAAAATTTAGTCTTCGAGGAGGTCATTATATTAATCTTGTAATGGAAAGGAAGTTCTGCCATGCTTACATGTGGAATAGCTTAGCTGATACATTTTGGATAAAGTGAAAGGAATCAAATTGGATGAAGAAGTTATTTCTATTTAGCTTTTAGGCAATGCAAGGTATTTGTTGATCCATAACTTTCAATGGTGATAAAGTTGGTTAATCTGTTAGGTAAGGAGGTGAACTGAAGGTGGTCTATTTAAGGTGGTAAAGAAACTTCAAGGATTAACAACAAAAGTAAGTAATGGCAGGATTAAGGAAAGGGAATATTACGTGGTTCTTATTTTAGCATTAGTCTATCACTTTCAATGAATTTTGGGAGGGAGTTCCTTCGGATGATTTCAGGGCAGTTGTGGTGGTTCAATTTTGCATTTTCTCCTTGGGTTGTTTTGTGTTGAGGTTTACAACAAGTTTGTATATCATATTCATTATCAGTTTTATTTTGGAGGATACTTTGTCCTCTCTTGTATTTTCCCCTTTCTGTCTAATAATATATCTAGGGCGGTTCAATATAACCACCGAACCGAACCGGACTACCAAACCATACCGAACCACACTAAAATTACCGAACTTAATTGAAATGGTTTTGAACCGATCCTCTATTTGAGATATGGTTTACTAGAACCAAACTGCAACTAACTGAACCAAACTATAAGAATCGAACTAGCTATATTCATTTGTTCTAAAGTTCATTGTCAAACTTGAGAATCAAATTGAATCATTAACACCATCATGAATTGAAGAACTCTTAATCCCTAAATCTGTGAAAATTTAATCACAGGCAAAATAACCTAAATTTCTAAATTATTTTCGATTTGAAAACAACCAAAATACAATATTGTAATGTTTGGGATCCTCTTTTCTTGTTCAAATTGCAACGGGAGAGAATACGTGGAAGTTCTCAATCATGATAGTGATAACATCATCTTCACTGTATATCAAGATGTTTCTTAATTACAGATGATATATTTCTTTTTTAAAAAGAAGCTACAGTTACAGTATATACTAATGGTAATTGCATTAAAAAAAAGAGAAATTGGAGACTAGACAAATTATGAACTGGTTTACCAAGAAAAAATACAGTTCTAAAAATAAAAATTTGAACTCAAACTGCACTATTGGTTCGGTTTAAGTTGGTACCAAACTGCAATATTGGTTCAGATCACTAACAGTTCAATTTGGTTTCTTCGAACCATAAACACAATTTGGTTTGGTTCGGTTAAGTTTTCTTTCTGAACCAAACCATGAACAGTCATAAATGTATCTATATTTATAATATAAATGACAGAAATCATGTACAATCAAACTTCCAAAATTATAGCTAACATGACTCCTAAAGAATGCTAACAGAGTCAATATAATAATCAAACCCATCAGTGTGATACAGCGATAGTGATGCAGGAAAAAAAAACAGTTTTACAATCAAATACTTGTCATATTACACCAACTAACCTTTGATGTCATCTTCTGTGGTAGTAGCAACTGTGGCATAACCAGCTACGGTGTGAGGTGGAACCTGCAAGTCATTGTATCGCATAAATTAACAAAACTTGAGCATTTATCATTACCAGTACTAGAACAAACATAGAATCCATAGCATTCATTTCCTAAACACATTGTTGGTCATTAAAATGGACAGTTAATTAACCAAAGCATACAATATAACTCTTGGAGGTGCTCAATGCAAACCAAGTAGGGTGAACATCTTGATAGATACGTCCCAATAAAATTGATGCACCAGTAAATGTGCAAATAGATCAATAAGAAAACCTCGGGTTAACTTGTTAGTATTATCCAAGGAAATTGTTATTAGTCTTAAGTACTACATTAAGTACTCATGTCATGTGTTTCTATTCATTTGCTTCAACATGTTCCTCATAAATAGGAAGAGAAAAAAACGTTCTACAGTTGCTTATGAAAAGTTTCCCCCACAAAACCAAGAGGGGCACAGATGAAGTACAATATCAAGATATGGCTGTTCAAAATGCCATAAATTGAACTGAACTGCCGAACCGAAACAAATTGAGGTTAAAATAACCTAACCGTCATGTTTGGTTAGTGAACCAAACCATATTACACAAACAGTTCTAAAACTGAACCAAAACTGAAACCGAACCAAAACTGAAAATGAAAAATACTAAAAATAAGTTTTAATTTAAAAAAAAAAAATTGAAGAGTAGTTTAACGGTTCGATTCTTTAATAAATGGTTCGGTTCGGGGAAAATTATCTTCTAGGTACAGTTCGGAATTTTGAAACGGTATTACTAAACCAATGATTTTAATTCGGTTCGGTTTTGAGTAAATTGAAACGGTTTGGTTCTGTTCAAGTAAGCTTTTACTATGGTATGGTTTGGTTCAGTTTTCTCCTTTTCTCCCTAAACCTTACCATGAACAGCCCAAGACACCATATTGTGAAGCGCGGAGACAAGGAGGTGGCTTTAAGTGTCATGCTGTATATTAAAGATGGTCCCACAAACTCCCAATATGATTATACCTAATCATAACGCCTAAAAAGTTTCTCTTTCACTTAAAAGTTAAAACTTAACGCCACATGAGATGAAAGCCTGCAGAAATAACAGTTCCTTTGAAAGACAGAAATAATGTGTTAATACTTGGTGTGTGATTGAAACCATGAGAACTGATTTGGTTTCCATCAAATATGATTTTAGCAAGCCTACATATGTTTGATTGGTATCGAGTAAGATTTATTTTTCCCCCAAACCCTGTTAGACTCTAGACGGAGTCATATCATGCTGGTTTTAAAAGTTTATATTTTCTACATCAAACTTATTTTCAAAATTCAAAGTAAAAACATCCAAACATGAATCACTTCCCTTCAAACTCATATCAACCAAATTAGTTATTCGAACTCAATTAATTCAAAATCATGTTCAAAAAAGCTCGTCCAAATAAACACTTAATATTCACCCCATGGTTTTATATTGCAGTCCCTAACCGCAATTGTGGAAGCACAGCGATAGTCTCCGCAACTGCATCGGACCTCAATTGCAACATGATCTAAAATCAGGCGCCCAACCAAATTAGGGATCGCATTAGACAAATACTATGTTTCTTTAAGTATATTCATCAAAAAATTAAAATTTCAGAACTCCAAAACTCAATTTACATGAAAAATCTTAACATGGAGTGTTGAAAAGTGTTTTTCATCGTTGTATTTCAAAAACCTCCCAATCAAAATTCACATTGCAACGGCCCCAATGCACATCGCAGTAACCACAATGACCACAATCTCAATTTAAAACCAAGATTCACCCTACTAATTATCTTATCCTTGTTAAAGGCAGTTTAGTATATACACATGCACCTACAACAGAACATTCCACTTGAAGTACTAATCAGACACAAAGTCCTATCACTATAATAAATAGATGGCAAAATATCGATGCAACAGTAATAACATTCAATAAAACCACTATTAATCACTAGCATTTGTGCATGTATATAAGAATGGATGATTAATAGAGAAAATTGAGCAAACCTTGATAGCAGCTTTTCCTGTTCCTTCATGAGAGTTATATAGCTTAAGAGCCTAATACATTTCAGATAACAAAACACAAAATTAGTTTAATACAACAAGCTTCAATTGAAATATTACTTCACAATCAATTTATCAAACACTTAATAATCACCTCATAAGCGCGTCCTGAAAGTAAGCATGTACATTCAATCAACATCAAGCGTAACAGAAATCGAAATTAAAACCGTCAGCAACTAAAAATATAGCAAATCGAGACTTGCAGCTAAACAGAATAACAAAAAAAACAGCAAAAGCTACCTCGATTTTCAAAGAGATTTCCAACTCTAACCTGCAACACGAGTAGAACAGTCTCAAATTATGATCGAAGCATCAAAACACAGTGTAACGGTTACAGAATTGCAAAGATCTTAGCTTCGTAAGAAGCAATAACAGAGAAATGATTTAGGCTTACATCAGATCCGGAGAAAGTCAATCCGCGTGTTTGAGAGGCGGACCATGGAGCGGTGAGGAGGTTGTGGAGAGAGGAGGCGGTGTCGCTGGTGGCGGCGGAGATCGGAGGTGATGGTGGGGAAGGGGAGGAAGAGGTAGTTGATGCATGTGCGAGGAGGTTTGATGAGATTCTCCAGTGAGGCTTGAAGCATCGGAGAGCCTCTTACCGAGTCTGAGTGACAAGGATTGCATTTTGGTTTCTATGAGGGGTTAATTCAAGCGAGTTTACTCAGACAAACGTTCTTCCGCAATGAAGATGATGATGTCCAGAAAAATTTATGCGAAATTAGTGACCTAAGACACGTGTGAGATGAATTATTAATAAACTAATACTCATAATTTTTAGATTAGTTTAATAGGATAACTAGTGTGTTTATCGGATGCATCGCACTTGGCAAGTGTTTAGAAAATACATTTTATAAATATATATTCATCTCTCTTGATATATATATATATATATATATATATATATATATATATATATATATATATATATATATATATATATATATATATATATATATATATATATATATATATATATATATATATATATATATATATATATATATATATATATATATAAAAAGGAAAAAAAACTCAACACATATTATTGATAAGAGGCATAAGATATGTCATAATAGCAGATTACATAATCGTGTAATAAAACATAAAGACAAAATACTTATTTTGGTTTCTTAAGAGCGAAAGAAAGTGATGAAGCTCAATATGCATGTGCAGGAGACAGTGACTCAGATGATGTGTTGGTGATGGTAAACTCTTAGTCGAATACTGAGAAAATCAACATGTGGTATTTGGATTCAGGATGTAGCAACCATATGACTGACAATAAAGATTGGTTCACCAAGTTAGATGAGTTAGTGAAAAAGGTGATAAAGTTAGCTGATGGAAGACACAACAATTCTGGAGGCAAAGGAGAATCTCGATTGTCAAAAAGGATGGTGGAAAAGGTATTATCACCGAGGTATTGTATGTACCCTTTATGACAAGTAATTTGGTAAGTGTAGGTCAATTACTTGCAAAAGGCTTCAAGATGAAACTTGAAAGGAATCAGATGAAAGTCGATAGGGCTGATGGGAGGCTAATCATGAAAGCACCGTTGGCAGAAAACAAAACGTTCAAAGTCGAACTCAACACATCAAATCATAAGTGTCTTGCTTCGACTACGAAAGAAGACAAAAACTGGCTATGACACCACATGTATGAACATCTAAACTTCAGGAGTTTATGCATGCGCAATCAGAAGAGGATGGTGTTTGGTTTGCCTTACGTGAAGGAACCAAAGCAAGTATGTGAGGAATGTTGTAAAGCTAAGCAAGCTAGAAAAACATTCAAACATGACTTGCCCATGAAATCCAAGCGCAAGTTGGAACTAGTTCACTCTGATGTGTGTGGACCATTTGAAGTCAAATGGAGGCAATACGTATTTCCTTACTTTTGTTGATGAATTCACCCGACATATATGGATTTATATCATTGAAAGGAATAGTGAAGTATTCACACAGTTCAAGAAATTCAAAGGTATGAAAACAAAGTGACCGCAAATTGAAAAAGTTAAGAACCGATGGTGGTGATGAATATACGCTATTGAATTTTCCAAATTTTGTAATGAGGAAGGTATAAAACATGAGATTATTGCACCATATACACTCAAAGACAATGACATAGCCGAAAGGAAAAATAGAAGTATATTGAACATGAAGAAGTATGTTGAAAGCTAAAAATATGCCTAAGAAATTTTAGATGTCGGCTCGACAAAGAATATACATTATAAATAGGTGTATAACAAAGAAGATAGTAGAAAGAATACCTTATGAGGCTTGGACAGGAACAAAGCCAAGTGTGAGTCATTTTAGAGTTTTTGGATCAATGTGCTTCAGGCATGTACCTGAATAATTGAGAAGGAAACTAAATGATCGAAGTGAAGCAATGGTTCTCATAGGGTATCATTCGACTGGTGCATACAAGTTGTATTCGCCAATCAAAGATAAATTAGTAATCAGCAGAGATGTTCGTGTCGACGAAAGCAAAGGTTGAGACTAGAGTCAAAGTTTAACACAAGAATCAAACACAATTATAATTGTGTTCGAAGAAGATCTACAGGATGAACCATCAAATAGTCGAAGTGAACAAGGCAACGCTTCAACTAGTCGAAATGAAGAACCACCTGAACAAAATGAAAGGAGGTCGACAAGAACAAGAACCGAATCAACAAGGCTAGCTGGATATTTCGACAGATCAAGCAATTGATGCTGATGGTGATTTAGTCGAAGAAGCAATGATGATGGCTGAAGCAGAACCAATCGATTTGAATGAAGTCATGAGTAATTCGAATTGGTGTGAAGCCATGAAGGAAGAACTCATAGCCATTGAGAAGAACAAGACCTAGGAGTTTGTCAAAAGAACGAATAAGAAGCCTATCGATGTAAAGTGGATATACAAAGTGAAACGAAGGCCAAATGGCGAGATAGCGAAGTATAAAGCAAGATTGGTGGCTAGAGGCTTTCTACAAAAGCCTGGTATAAACTGCGACGAAGTACATGCACCGGTTGCTAGGCTGGAAACAATTCGACTAGTTGTTTCGACAGCAGCATACATGGGATGGAAGATGCATCATCTGGATGTAAAGTCAGCATTCCTAAATGGTCCATTGGAAGAAGAAGTCTATGTTACTTAACCACCAGGATACGACGTCAAAGGGAAGGAGTCGAAGGTGTACAAATTAAGGAAGGCTCTATATGGTTTAAAGCAAGCTCCTCGAGCTTGAAATAAAAGAATAGATAGCTTCCTGATCGAAGCAGGTTTCACAAAGTGTGTCTCTGAACACGGGTTGTATGTAAAAGATGTCGACAGTGTCAGTCGAATCATTTTATGCCTCTATGTAAATGACTTACTCATTACCGGAGTCGACGAAGCTGAGATAATGAAAGTCAAGTCAAAACTAATGTAAGAATTCAAAATGTATGACTTAGGGAATCTCTCATATTTCTTAGGGATGGAATTCAAAAATACTGAAGAAGGAGTATTGTTGCATCAGACTAAGTATGCTCAAGATATTTTGAAGAAATTCAACATGAGCAACTATAATGAAGCAGTCACACCGTTAGAGACAAAAGCAAAGCCGAAGAAGGAATCGAATGATGAGTTTGTAAATTCGACATTGTACAAACAAATCATTGGATCCCTGAGATATCTTTACAATACAAGACCAGATATCTGCCAAAGTGTAAGATTATTGAGCAGATTTATGGAAAAACTTCATGAATGTCATCTCATCGCAGTAAAGAGGGTGCTGAGATACATCAGGGGAACTATCGACCATGGCGTGTTATTGCTAGAAGTCAAGGAAAGCACAAGTGTCAAGTTCATGGATACACTGATTCAGATGTTAGTGGAGATCAGGACGAAAAGAAAAGCACTGCAGGCTACATTTTCATGATCGAAGGTGCTTCAATCTCCTGGAGTTCGAAGAAACAAAGCATTGTGGCGTTGTCATCTTGCGGCGTAATATGTAGTCAGATCATATGCCGCTCGCTACAAAGATAGATCGAAATGTTACTTGAAGAACTCAAGATAATGGAGCCTAAGAAGATAAAGTTGTTTGTCGACAACAAATCAACCATTAACCTAGCGAATCACCCTGCGTGTCACGGTCGAAGCAAACACATAGGAAGAAGGAATCATTTTCTAAGAGATCAAGTCAACAAAGGGAAGCTGGAAATAAAGCACTGCAAGACTGAAGTTCAACTAGCTGACATATTCACCAAACTTTTGAAGAAAGTTAGATTCGAAGAGTTAAAGAGAAGCATCAGGATGAGAAGTCTCGAGAATATGAATTAGGGTTTGTGTTAGAAAGTGTAATTTATATTCTTTCGATTAAGTCGAATTAATTGTGTGTGTTGGTCGAAATAGCTAGTTGGTCGAACTAGACAAAATTTCGAACTGCATAGAATCATAGTGTTGCAGTGTGTCGAAATCTTTTGGGCCTTGACCGTTTTGGACTTTAGTTTAATTTCTCTTTGGGTCTGCGAAATATGTCTATATAAGAAACATTTCATTGTAATCACAAAACACAATCAACATACAATAATCTTCATAAAATTTTAGATAATCATTCTCTCTCTCAATTCCATTACTCTTCTTAAGCTTCTTCACAAAACTATCTTTCACAACGAAATCGGACGAAACTGTGCCACCTTACTCGGACAATCAATTTTTTTAATCATCAAGATCGTAATAAATTTCATTAAAAGAAAACGTTAGCTTTGTGAAATTAAATGTAGTTGACAGTTTGCAAAACATGGGGTTTAGTGATGCGGCATCACTATTCTAACGGCGAAGCAAGCCAGTTGTAAATAGTAAGCACCAATGACAAGGTTGCGTCTATGCTTATTTTAATTTTTTAGCAATAAAATATAGAGAAAACATTTTATTTAGTGCAAGAATATTAACTCTAACTTACACTTCTCTTTCTCTCACTCCATTTTCATTGCAACCACTCTTCTCCCTTTCTCAGTTTATCTTCTTCTACTGCTATCCATGGCCAATCGCTGGATCAGGCCCGAGGTGACTCCTTTTCCATCCATCATATCATATCTGTATTCAACTATTTTCTTCTAAGAGTTAGGGTTTCACTTTTTTATTTGTTTCAGGTATACCCGCTGTTCTTTGCTGTTGGAGCTGCTGTTGGGATGTGTGGTTTTTCTATGGCTCGTCACATGTGCATCAACCCTGAAGTCAGGTATCTCTTGCATGATGGTTATTGATCTTTGAAATTGTTGATTCTTCTCTTGCTTATCCCAGATCGGAAATAACTACTTTTTTGTTATCAGTTTGACCTTTGTAATTATCCGATTTCATTTTTCTTGAAAATTTGGTGGTTGAATTGGAGCTCTGATTTCTCAAGTATGATATGAAACTAACAAGCTGTTGCTATAATTATTTTATTTGTTGTTACAGAAATAATACATTAGCGTTTATACTTTATATGTGCTTGTGCTTGTGCTATAAGATGCAAATAAATTGATTATCAAAATTGAGACTAATTGATATTCATATTCTGGAGTTTTTTCTGCTTTGACTTTGACAGAACTCTTATCTCAGTTTTATGCAGAGATATAGCTATTCATGTTTGGTTTAATTTTTGAAGCTGCATAATGGATGTTTTTTGCTTGTTGTTTTTGTGGTTTTAGGGTGAACAAGCTGAGCCGAGCTGCAGGAGTGTTGGAGAACTTTTCAGAGGGAGAGAAGTATACAGAACATTTGTTGAGGAAGTTTTCACGCAACAGGTCACCTGAGATTATGCCTGGCGTCAACGGCTTCTTTACTGACCCAAGTCGCAATTAAGTTGCTTTGGATTAATAACGGTGTTGAATTCTTATGTGACATATGTTGTGTCAAAAACTCAGTGTTATTGTCATGCTTTTCGAAAACATAATTGTGTTTGATCTCTCTGCCTGAACAGCATGCTGTGGTTGAGAATAATATTACCCTGTTGGTTGTGTTAATTGTTGCTGAAGTTATATGAAATCATGATGCTATCTATAGCCTGCTTGTTGAAACTGGTGTGAGAAATAAATTGCAATTGAAAATCCTGGTTCAGACATGTTACCATCAGTAAAATTTAACAAGACCTGAATTTATAAGAACACGATTAAGCCTGGGTTCTCATGTAGGGACGCTTTCAGAATGAAATCTCACTTTTAAAGTTTTCTTTTTGTTTTGAATGAACATGAACTTCAATTTAATGAAATCTCATTTTTAAAGTTTTTCTTTTTGTTTTGAATGAACATTAACTTCAATTTTTCTTCTGAAAAGCCAAATATTTTGAATGGAATTAACTTCAATTTGATTTTAAAACATTTGCTACTGAACATGTTTTTTGGCCTCAAGTTTATCGTTCAGTTTGTTTTTATGTTAAAATGTCCAACATTTAACTTTTAACCAAAATAACTTTTTCTAAAACTATTTAATTCATAATCAATTCTGAAGCTGAATCAACGTTAAAAGACATCATCAAAAAAATGGCTTAAGATTGATTGGGTGTGGGAATTTTTGTAGCAAGTTGACTTTGTATTTGAAGACCTACTACGTAAAAGGTAACTTGGGTGGTGTGAGAATTATGTCCGACAAGTTGACCTTGTATTTGAAGACATACTACGAAAAGGTAACTATGTGTTGTTCTAATGAAGCAATCTTATGTATCTTTGTTAGAATCAACGTAATTGATGTTGATTCTTTTTAGCTCCTTTGCAACGTGATGTATACACTCTCTTGAAACAAAGTTGTGTAATATAGAGTAAAATGATTACTCTGATTGTACTTAATTACAACTTTAACATGATGTTCATAACATCTCAACTCTCGCATAACGGAGTTTCATAAAATTACTTATTCAAACCGCTCAAAAGGAATTAAACGACGATTCATTTCAAGTTTATCTTGACCACATCACGGTAGATGATATAAACTTCACACTATACGAAGATCACTGTGTGACACGCTCCTTCGAAGAGATATTTGTTTACTCTAGATGACTAGTTTGTAGGCCACGACTAATGTATTGACATTTATCCAAGTGAGTCATTCGTCAGTTTGAATATTTGCAGGGTATTCCTAGAGCCCCAACCGTCGCTTTTCCTCCATCCCACATTTTGACATTGAGATGTTGATGAGATATTTGTGGAATACCATGATCATCTGGACCTGAAGGATGTGAGTAGTGTTCAAATCCTCATAAATGATGTACTGCATACATCTACATCCAATAATTTTTTTAGAGTGTCACATCCTCACTTACCACTAGATGCAAATGGAGAGCCACCTATGTCAGTTCATTAGGAGATACTATATGAGAAGTAGGTTAGAGTTGACCATATTATCGATGTGTTATCGATGTGTTAACATATTGTGGTTATTAGGAGAGTGAGTATAGAGAGAGAATTTTGAGAAGGCACCGACCATTGTAAAGGTCATGATAGCCAATACACATAATGCGCCTTGCAATACAAGAGACATACAAAGAATGGGGGGGCAGATATATGAAAATTTTTATTTTGTGAATAATATTTGCTTTGCACTTTAACTTAATATATGATACTTTCATTGAATTACTTAACTGATTTGATTAAATAATGATTTGATATATATATATATATATATATATATATATATATATATATATATATATATATATATATATTATATAAGGTTTATTAAAGTATATCATATTTATAACAAAATTACTATTCAAGTCGGAAATTTACTGTCATGAATTGTGAAATAAACATACCAACCTGAATTCAAAACGTGTCTAATGGATTATTCAAGAATTTAACTTACAAATTCTTTCTGCTGTTAATAACGTAGTTAATATCCGTATTGTTTTTTGGCAAAATAAAATTTACGAAATTTTCTTGGTGTGTATGAAAGCGTCTAGAAGTTAACTTCTAGAACATTTCAAGAACAATTTTAAATTTTGTAAGGATAATTCTTCACCATAAAAAAAAGGTAGGAAGAGCAATCCCATCAACTATTTAAAAAGCTCAATTATAATTTAACTTAAATAATTTGACATATTAATATATAATTAAATATCAATTATTGTATCTTCATATTTAATATATATAATGTTATAAGAGATACATATGTAGTTATAAAATGATAAAATTCAAGTTGTGCAAAATTAAAGGATTAAAAATTAACTTTAAAATGAGGGAATAAAATTCAAAAATTTAAAAATATTGGACAAAAAGCTTTATTATTTATACTTTTTAATTAATTAATTATAAATAAATTTAACTTTTAAATATATTTTACAAAATAATATATAAAATTTATATATATAGATTACATACATTAATAATCAAATATAAAACATCACATTTATTTATAATTTAAGGATACCACACTCACAAACCAGTCAAATCTCCCAACAATAAGAAAGATTGAGCGAAAAATAAAAAAATGTGAAAATCTTGGAAGATGTTTCATCGGTTACTAGTTAAACCAGTTCAACGAACCTGGAACAGTTCCCATCTCTTCCCACCAAAACCCCGATTTTGGCTTCCACGAAACACCCTCACCACCGTACCTGAATCTCCACCGCCTTCCGAAGACGCTACCGTAGCTAAACTCGTCCTCGAATCAGATCCATCATCCCTCCCGAAACCCTATCAAACCACTCCTTCCAATGGACCCCACACCTAGTCAACAGCGTTCTCAAGCGTCTATGGAACCACGGACCCAAAGCCCTACAATTCTTCAAACACCTAGAACGCCACCCAACTTACATTCACTCCTCATCAAGCTTCGAACACGCCATCGACATTGCAGCCCGGTTGCGTGAATACAACACCTCTTGGGCTTTCGTGGGCCGAATGCGGCCCTTCAGACGGCCCGACTCGAGCATTCGCTATACTTGCCGAAAGGTATGCCACTGGCGGAAAAGCTCACAGGGCTGTGAAAGTGTTTTGTCTATGCATGAACATGGTTGCCACCAGGATTTGAGTTCATTCAATACAATCCTCGATGTTCTTTGTAAAACAAGACGCGTTGAAATGGCTCATGGTTTGTTTAAAACATTTAAAGGTAGGTTTAAATGTGATAGTGTTAGTTATAACATAATGGCCAATGGTTGGTGTTTGATTAAGCGAACGCCAATGGCGTTACAGGTTATGAAGGAGATGGTGGAGAGGGGGATTACGCCGACGATGGTTACTTATAATACATTGCTCAAAGGGTATTTTAGGTGTAATCAGTTGAAGGAAGCTTGGGAGTTTTTTTTGGAGATGAAGAAGAGGAAATGTGAAATTGATGTTGTTACTTACACTACTATGGTTCATGGGTTTGTGGCGGGTGAGGTTAAGAGGTCGAAGAGGGTTTTCGATGCGATGGTGAGAGAGGGTTTGGTTCCTTCGGTTGCTACTTATAATGCTTTGATTCAGGTTTTGTGTAAGAAGGATAGTGTGCAGAATGCTTTGTTGGTTTTTGAAGAGATGGTGGGGAAAGGTTGTGTGCCTAATTTTACTACTTACAATGTTGTTATCAGAGGTTTGTGTCATTCGGGTGAAATGGAGAAAGCTTTGGAGTTTATGAAGAGAATGGAAGAAGAACATGAGTGTAGGCCAAGTGTTCAGACATACAATGTTGTGATTAGATATTATTGTGATGAAGGGGGAGCTTGAAAAGGGTTTGGAGTTGTTTGAAAAGATGGGGAATGGGACTTGTTTGCCTAATTTGGACACCTATAATATTCTGATTAGTGCCATGTTTGTGAGGAAGAAATCGGAGGATTTGGTGGTGGCTGGGAAGTTGTTGATGGAGATGGTTGGTAGAGGTTTCTTGCCCCGTAAGTTTACTTTTAATCGGGTGTTGAATGGACTTGTTCTAATGGGGAATCGAGATTTTGCTAATGAGATATTAAGAATGCAAAGCAGGTGTGGCCGTGTTCTTCGTCATATGAAATTATGACAATGTTTGAATTTGGTTCCTCAGAACAGCCATTTCTGTTGTTATCCCCTGCATTACTGTGTATTAGGAACTGGTTTTATGACTTGATAATGTTGCATCACAAGTTTGAGATTAAAAACCAAGTCTTTCATGGGGAAATTGGAGCTCTCTGTGATGCAGAGTTCACAGTATTTGATGAAAGAATAACGTCTCGAAGTAAATTATTTTCTTCCAGCTGGCAGTCACATTTTTTTGACACAATTGGTTTTACTTTCAGTCATACAGTTTAATAACTGAGGGTTGAAGAGCTCCCTAATTCACCACTTCTTTTCAATGAGAAAGTACCCATGGTAAACTTTTAGCAAGTATCATCTACAACGAAACACGATTGGAGCTTCAAATAATATTTCTACTTTTGTTGTTGTTAGTTCTTCTGTTACTGTTCGAGACCAATCTAATTGCACGAAATTCATAAGTCATTTCCACCCTTCACTTGTTGCAAGCTGTTTTACTTGATGCTTATCAATGTATATTTGTAAGTATTCTGATATAGCATTCTCGAATACCATTGTGTTTAGCCTCTCAGTCCTAGCAAACTATCTTCAAGTCTCAAGGGTTTTAGGCCTTTTAACTCTATCACGTCTCTAGCACATTTCTGGCTGCAACAAATCTCATCAATTGTGCTAGCCCTATCAAGTAGCATTTCTGGCTGCAAAAATCTGACATGGCAGCCAATTGTAGCACACATTTCTAGCTTGTAGCTTGTTGTAGCTTTAACTCTATCATGTCTATCTTGTAGCACATTTCTGGCTGCAATAAAACATCTGTAATGGCAACCAATTGTAGCACATCTGTACATCTGTAATGCAACCAATTGTACATTTCTAGCTTGTATCATTTTAACTCTATCATGTCTAGCTTGTTGCACATTTCTGGCTTCTACAAAAACATCTGTAATGGCAACCAATTGTTTATGTTGAATTTTGCAGCAGCATAATAAGTTCCTTACAAATGAATGTGAAGAATCAATCAATCTGGTACTCAAACACATGATATTTGAAATAATTTATTTCTTCTGTATTAAAATAGCAGCACAAATGTGATAATGCAACAATATATATTTTGGTACAAACACTTACAAAATGAACAACACTGACAAAATGAACAATATACACGTTTTTTGAATTCTAAACTAGATATTAAACCCAAGGCAAATGCCATTACAAGGAAAATGAAAAGCCAACTGTAGGGGTAGAGGATGTGTTCTATAAAATAATCTCGTCTTGAACGCCAACATTTAAGGTCTTGTTTGGAAGTACAATGCTATTAATAACCACCACCTCATCCTCGACGGCAACACCTGGTCACGGCATGAGAACAAGATTTGCAGAGTAAATTTTGGATGAAAGTGGTATTAAATGATAAAGAATATGAACATAACATTAAGAAAAATACCAAGTATAGTGACACCGAAGTTTTGCATTGTAATCTCCACGACCCTGAATTAGTTTATTCAATTTATTAGCAAACAAATAGAAAATAAAAGCAAATGTAAGGGTAGGAGATGAAAAAGAGCACGATAACATAATTGGACAAATCACCCAACACAACAGGGTATCAAATTGAGACTAAAAGTTTTGGATAACAAGAGAATGTTACCATATTTTGAAGGACTAAAAATATATTGGAGTCATTAAAATTACATGCTGGTGATGATGTTAATTGTTTAAACATATAATCACTGAAAAAGAAAGAAAAATCAGCTAACGATTGTTTTCGAAAGTAAGGTTGCCGTCGAGTTCCCAAGTCTGTGTTCTAGACCATGCATGACGATATCTGATCTGATAGACCAGGTTATATTCTAAAAGCTACATGTTCAGGCTTAAGGTGTGAGGGATGCCTGTCATACAGGACTCCGAGAGAAATGTGATGAAAATGCAGCATTATAATCACTTATCGCAGCAAAAAACATTATAACAACTTCTCAGCAATCTTAAAAATTGAGTAACAGAAAATACAAAACAAGCCTTTACTTAGTGGAACAATTTAATTTAATATTAAAATTTCCAAACTTGCCTGGACCCGTGCCCATCGTCCAATGGAGGATTTCCATCCCACAATTGCATGAAGGACAACAGCATTCTCCTATAAAATGAAATATGTAAAATTATAAGCTCTGAAAATGTTTATGCATTTAAAACCAATTAATGTGTAGACTTAGTTACCTTGATTTCAACATCATCAAGGACTATACAATTTATAAGCCTTGCACCAGCTCCTATACGAGCATTTGCCGATATTGATACACCAGGACCAATCTGTTCAATCACATTAACAAAAGTCCATTTGCATAACATATCAAGATATTTAGATTCTATAATTTATAGCTCATGGCACATAATACAAGTATCATGTACCAGAAGCACAACTAATAACATTAAGTTGTTATTAATAAAAAATGTTAGCAGATCAAGACTAACAGAAGTACAGAACAATTAAGATGGCTGTGAAAGCCCCAGGGTAGAGAACTAGCCATCAAGAAAAAGAGTATTAACCTTTGCAGACGGATTCACTTTGCTGATGGATGAATATAAACATCACCACTGATGTAGGCTTTCTTAATACCATCTCCATTTGCTAATAGATGGGGGCAGTGACGGAATTGTGAAAGATACAAGGTCAACATCTTATGGACATTCTGCAAGCATGAAGTCAATATATAAGATAATCACACATGAAGGAAATGATGAATATGTATCAGAGCACTCAAGCTTACCCAGGAGTCTTGATTTGTTCCCAAAATTCCAAAGTTTCATGTATATACAACTGTTTCTTCCTGCAAGAGGTGAGAGGATATCTTGATCCAATCTGACATATTTTTCCGTATGACTCCTGCAAAGAACTCTTCAGAATCAGATGACAATAAGCCATTCAAACTGCCCTTATTTTCATGCTCTGCATATAGAACAAGAACAACCACCAAAGTTTTCTCCACCTACATAGATCAAATAGCAGCATAATGTCCTGGACCTACTATGAATAATTTTTTAATAGACCATTTAACTTGGTCTCCTGCTACCTCTCACTGATGGATTATCCTCCATTTTACCAACTCTCCTTAATGGTGCTTTAATGGATTTTCTCCACACATGTACTACCTACCTAAGACAAGACTCTATCCTCTTTTCTATAATAAGGAGTTATCTGTACTTATTCCCAAATGATTTTATTCCAAATACTATCTAGTAGTAGTTTTGTATGACACACATCCGCTATATAGCATTGTGAGCACAACAACACTGATCTTATTTTCTCATTGGCTTTTAACCGCCTCACGGGACTTATTGCATTGCAGTAGAATTTTCCTTTACCGTAGAATGGTGATTCTTTGTATAAAAAATTAAACTCAAAAGCATTCCTCCATTTCATCCACCCTGATTAGATCCTATAGTAATTTCTGCTGTATGTTTAATTAAATATTTTTTCCATAATCTAAATTGAGCTAAATGTGAGCTCAATAATGAATCTTAAACCAGTATTAAGACTAAGCTTAGGAACTACACGATGCATGTATATCAAATGTCAAACTGTATGCACATGTCACAGATACAAATGACTTTAAAATGAAAAAAAGGACAATTCTTCAAAGAAAAAGCAAGTTGAAACTCAAAATGATCTAGTGAAATTTGCTACATAAACCAACATTATAAACACTTAATTGAATATTGATTATCTGGAAACTCCTTTCTTTGGTAAGATAACATGTTGTCTTCAGATTATTTCGATGTGGATTAACCCCAACTAGGGTGTTAACTTAGACTTAGCCACAGGTTGCATTATAGTGGGGTTATAAATATGCAAACTGTTTAGATAATTAACGAGAACTTAAGCTTAGGTTCATTGCAAGAATTGGTCTTATTGATATTATTAATGTTCAGTTTGAAATTTCAGAAAGTTCTAGTCAGCTAAAATTTGAAAAACAGGAAACTTCAAACTTCAAACCTTGTGTCTGGTGCCATTGCTTCAAAGCTGGAGACACGCCTTAAGTTAGCTGCAAAACATAAGGACATATTAATTATGTTAGTTAATATACAGAAGGACAAACTCCAGTCATTTACAATTCCTTACATCCAGCACAAACTACATAGATGAAGATTTTCACATTTTAAAATGAAATACAAACTGGATATATCTTTGATAATGGATTTGGCCTTAGATATTTCACTCACCTCTTTCTTTCCAATTAGAAGAAACACCCTCAATGGCAGTAAAGATATCTGGTGTAAATATATACACACCGCAGTTTATAAGGTCACTAACCTGCATTCAGGTAACAACAGCAGGAAGAGCAACAGTTTAAAAATTTTAGTTCACCAATTAAAGACATATCCTGTTAAAACAGAAACATACAAAAGTCTCAGGTTTCTCTGTGTAATGCAAGAGTTCATGTGTGATTGGATCAGCTACCATTCCCCAAATTCGCTAGCTGACTCGGAGAAACCTTCAAAAGTAAGAAAAAAGGATCACAAAATTGGATGCCAATGACCAAAATGTCAGAGTGAAAAATCAAAGTGCACACAATTTCCAACCTTGACAACCAATATTGTTCCCATGCCACCATGTTTTTATGAGTATCTGTATGCAAAATTACACAAAAATAATTAATTAACCATTTCATCAACTATATAACAGTTAAAAATGTCAAGGAAGTGTCCCGTTAACCAGCTCAGTTGGTAGCTGTGAAAAGACACCAGAGGCAGAGGTTCCTACTACATATGATGATAAAACTCAGTATCTATATGAGAAAAGAGATTACCTAGCATTTGTGGGAGTGGAAAATACAGCAAACATCGCAATTGAGCAAGAAAATATGCGACTGTCAAACAAAATGTGATAATCAATCTATGAGTAACTATAAATAAAAGATGTAGAAAAATGGAAAGGTATAAAGAAAAAAACCGGATCTTCTTCCATGATGAGATCTTTAAAGTTGTAAAGACCACCAGCAGAGCCATGAGGCTTATCCTCTTTCAAGTACCTAACAGGGATTTTAAGTTCATTGGAGATAGACGATACATACAATGCGAATTCGCGTTCTTCATAGAAACCAATGAGGTAAATCCTGGCGAGATTAGGAATTTTTCGACAAGCAGAGATAGGGTGATGAACCATGGGTTGTCCAGCTAACGGGAAGAGCGGTTTGGGAATGTTGAATGATAAGGGACGGAATCGAGTGCCTTTGGTGGGTCCTCCGACCATGATAACTGCCACTACGGTTTCTTCTGTGATTCCCATTTTTGTTCAACTTAGATTGGATCGGTAAGGAATTCAGAATGTTAAATGATGATGGTTGTGATTATCATTATATCGTACATCAATGTGCGGAGCGGGGCACGGTAACCAACAAAAAATGTGTGAAAGTGCGATGCACTTTCCAATTCCAAATACAAATCATGAGAGAGAGAGGGAAATTTAACTGTCTGTAACTCTATCTAACATCTTTACCTTAGGCTTTATAGTGTCTCCAATCAAGTTGATAAGCTTGTCACTCACCTTTTACTTATAGTTTGTTTGTTTGGTTTTGTGATGATGAGGATTGATTTTAAACAAATAATTTTATAAAATTGATTATAACTACGAAGATAAAATAATTTATATTTAGATATGTTAACACAAAAATGAGTTAAACAAATAAGTTTTAGTATTACAATATTAAAATTAAAAATTAATTCCAAAGCAAAAATCAAATATAATTTACAATAATAATTTCTTGAGGATGAAGGAATCATTTACTCAGATTTTCGAAAACCTGCCTTTGGGCACACGACAATCCTTAGCCCCGTAATACTTTTGATCCTAACTTATTAAAAAAATAGTGCACTATAGAATGGCTTGAAGCCAATTTATCGTTTTCAATTTCATTATATTAATTCAAGGCTAATGATGAAGACAAGAAAAGGAAAGAGCGACGATTTGTTATCTAGTGTCGTACAAAAAGATCAATGGACAAAACAATAAACATTTACCTGCTAATAATTTCTTTAATAAGATCAAAGATTTTATATAGATTCTTAATTTGATTTCAAACTATATCAAATATAACAATTATATATATATGTTGTGTTACTCACAAACACCTTGTTCCATGCCAGATTTTAGAAACATATTCATCATCACTTTACATGATTAACTATCATGCCTTTGAAGGGGATTGATACCAGCCCCACGGCTCATCCGATATATACCTAGTTACTTGCTTCACACTCAAGTAAATCTCAAGTCCCCTGAACCAAAAAACAACAACAAAAATTCAGACTCCACTTCTCAGATTTCTTATTAAACACAGATTGCCGATTTTAGGAATCAAGGTTCATACCATTCTCCTAACTCGCGCCCAAAGTCACGCTTAATGCCTCCCATGGAGCTTGAATGAAGCTTGGCTGAGCACAATTGATCCATACAACTCCAGCTCGAATAGCCTGCAAAAATTCAATATAAAGTTTAAACCATTGAGTTAAAAATCTAATCATTTTGTTGTTTTACATGACAATAATATCTTGGTTTAGTCTCACCTTAGATAGACGCCGCATCTTTCTAAATCGCTTGACATTACAGCAGACCCCAAACCATAGCTGTGAAACATCAAGTTTGTAGCATTGACATCAGTCTACAAATAAAGAAAAATTGATTGTAGATGGAAATTAATATCAGTTCATCAAACTCACTCAGTGTCGCTTGCTAGATCAATAGCTTCTTCCTCAGTGCTAAATGTTTTTACTCAATAGTACAGGTCCAAATACTTCTCTCTCCAAATTTGCATCGAGGTAGTCACGTCAGTTATGATGGTTGGTTCAACAAAATATCCCTTCTTCAAATGCTGCCGTTGAATTTGTAAAAGATAAATTAGTATTTCCCATGACAAATGCAAAAAACGGAACTGAGCTCCCACATTCGAGGGTATAATCATACCTCGGGTCGACGCCCACCAGTAAAAATTGTTGCACCCTCAGTCTTAGCCGTTGAGATCATATTCAATACTTTCTTATACTGAATCATATAAGACAAATCGTAATCACTCTTCAAATAACTAATGTGTGATTTTAACATCAAGTGGTAAGTTAAGTAATATACTAATATCTCATGTAAACAGAACTGATAAACAGAAAACATACCTGTGCTTCACTGACAATAGGTCCAAGCCTGCAACCTTCTTCCAACGGATCCGAAATTTTGATGTTTTCGGCCCATTTGACAAGTTTATTAACAAATTCTACAGCTATACTTTCCTGAAACAGTAAAAGTAAGCTACAAATGCATACTAATGAACATGTTTATGGTGATTTTGTTTCAATTTTGCCAGTAACATAACATGAGCATGAATTGTTGACGGAATGAAAACTTAAGAGCGCCTATAACTTACATGCACAATAAGCCGAGATGTTGCGCTGCATATCTGGCCATTAGTAAAGAAGCAGCCAAAGACTGTCCATTCAGCAACTGTTCAATGATGGAAGAGGATAGATCAATAAAGTATAAACAGCATGCGCAAATGTTTGGGATCATGCCATAGGTTTCAGCTACCCAAATATCACAATAAAAGAAATCATGATATGGGCTGTTCATAAAATGTGATGCCAAAAATGCAAGAAAATGAGATTCAACAAAGACATATTCAAGAAGGCACACCAACCCTTATCAAGGTCAATATCTTCAAAAACAACGATCGGGCTCTTTCCACCGAGCTCTAGTGAAACAGGCTGCATACAAGAAATCACAAAAGCAGAAAGATTAGTAACAAAAATAACGAAAAAACAGAAAGGTTCCTATCTTTTCTTTGCATACCTTGATTAGCTGTGCTGCAGTTGTCATAATCTTGCTTCCAGTTATTGAACTACCAGTAAAAGAAATCTATCAAAATAGAGAGCACAATGGTACAATATTTTAGCAAACTCAAAGGCATCATGATAAAACACTTGTAGATATAGAACAAGATCCAGCTTAAGAAGTTTTGAACCTTATCTACATCAGGATGGGATGCCAAAGAAGCACCTGCTTCATGGCCTAATCCAGTGACAATATTTAAAACACCAGGAGGAAGGCCAATTTCTTGGCATATTTACTAACTCCAAACAGGTCCTAAAATTATAAACCATAAGAAATCATGATATATCAACTTAACAAATAGTGCTCAGGTTTGTAATAGTTGATGAGAACCTACACAGATGCCAATTCAGATGGCTTCAATATTGCTGCACAACCAGCAGCCAAAGCCGGAGCAATTTTCCAAGTTGCCATTAAGAGAGGATAGTTCCTAATATATAACATAAATTTCATCGATTACAGAAAAACATCAAATACAAAATTTAACGAGTCACCCAAAAGCACGCTAAACCAGAAAGTTTCAATGAAAAGGAATTCATAAGCTACTAAGATGAAGAAAAATAGGATACCATGGAGTAATTAATGCGACAACACCAATAGGCTCCTTGAGAACATGGCTTTTGAAGGTATCCATAGGAAGAGATATAGAGCTTTTGCTTTGAATCCAACCCTTCAGCAAGCCCAGCATAGTACTCAAAACAAGCAATAACATCATCCTAGATAATCAAATCACAACAGGTCCTATCCTATGTAAGCAAAAAAAAGAATGGAAACATGTTTGTTCAATAACAAATAGTCAAATACTAATTACCAGATCCGCTACAGCTTCATCCAGCGGTTTTCCACAGTCAATTGATTCCAGCTTCACTAGTTCACTTTTTCTTTTATCTAAGACAAAGGAAAAGAAAATGGACAGAAAAGAAAAGGGCAGCTAGTCAGGACTAGGGATGTTTTTGAGAACGTGCGGCTACCGCAGATAGGACCCAAAATTTATCACAGCAAACCTTAGCTAAATCGGACCTCATAAAATATTTATTATGGTTAAATAGGTTCTCTATTGTCTTTTCATGGTTAAACTATAAATAATTTACACAAGACCTCTAAAAACATGAGACGGCTCTAGTTAGGACTCAGGTCTCAAGACATGCACAATTAGTCCGAAAATTGAAAGTATCCATAATTTGGTCCTGTAATCCATGAAGAGCAAAAATAGAAAAAAGAATGAGAACCTTTGCAGCAATGGCTCAAGATAGCGCACTAAGAGAGCCAGAAGCAGTAGACCAATCTCTACCCTTGTTTCTGAAATGGCTCTCTTAGCAGCATCCACAGCAAGATCAACATCTTCCTTAGTAGCAGCAGGTATATCTCCTGCACATGTATACCAACCATGCACATAACTTAGAACAGACAACTTAGAAGTAGTCATAATCATATTCATATCACAAATTGATTAAAAAAAACCAGAAACATTAAAAGTAGTTATAATCATATTCATATCATAAATTATTGATAAAAAAACAGAAACATTGAGAAGTGTGATTGTGTTTTGCAATGTAAGATGAGAATGGATTAAGGTACCTATGATGTTTTCAGTGGAAGGATTGATGATTGGAATCCTTTTGTTGAGGATAGGAGCTTCCACTCTCCATCTATGAATAGTTCTCTCTTCATACTTCATTGCCATTTTTCTCCTATCTGTCAATTGTATTTCTTTCTGTTTTCACGGATTGGATTAATTATGATATGATTCATGATATAATGATTAATCCTAGATGAGGCCTAGGTTTCAATATGGATAATAAATTATTTTTTTAAATATATTTTTATTAAAATATCTCAATATTTATTCATTTATTTTAATAAAATTTTGAAAAATAAAACTTCAATAATCAATTATTTAAAATATTTTAAAATATATTATTTTATTTGTATTTTAACTAAACTGACATTTAATGTTTTTATTTTTACTTTTTAAAAACAATGTTTCTTTTCTTTATTTTTATTTTAAAAATTTTCTTTTCTTCTTGATTTTCCTTTATTTTCAAACTAAATTTAAAAGAAAACTTTCAACTCCATCTCATCCTCCATTGAATCTCATATAAAAAAATCATAATTTTCCTTAAAAAATATTTTACATTTTTTTTAGAATTTTTTCCTTTTTAATATTTTAAATTGTTTTTCCTTCAAAATCTCATTCTTCAGTTTTTTTTATCTAAAAAAAAATCAGATCTTATTAAATATTTTAAATAACAACTTACAGTTTTGTATTGTTTTCATTTTTTTTTTAATTAAAAAAACAACATTATATTCAATTGTTTCGATAAGAAATTTTAACATTTAGAAATAGTGAAAGATTATTTGCATATCAAACGCTCCTAACCGAATTACATATCGAGAGCAAGACACCACTAATGTTTAAACAACATTAAGCTAGCATCGTTGTTTCCTATTTAACCACTTGCTCAATTGCTGTTACTCACGTGGAGACAACGCTCAAATAGAAATGGTGAGAATGTTAAGGTTATATCTCTAATATCCCTTCTGCTGAGGGTGGTCGATGACTATTGATTTGGCAACAATCTCAATTTGCTCCTTAGCTCAATGAACCGGAAGTAGAGAGGCTTTAAAGGATATCTTGCCTTAACGATCTTCATTCAGACATGAGAAATTGGATGCATTTAATGAGCACTTTCCCCGACAAAGAAAATATCAATTCCATATGTTTAGTTCTAGTATGGAGTACAGGATTGCGGCAAGGCCACCGCACTTGGTTATCACTTTAAGATTCTAGGCACGTTAGTATTTAACCTCAAACACGCAGAATGATCGAAGCTTAGTATTTCAAGAAAGGGTACGAGCTGTGCCTATACCGCTTCAAAGACTAGACCTAGCAACAAGGGTCCTTTCGCTCACTGTGAAACTATGTTAGGCCTAAAAAATGCGCACCAGTAGATGACCTGATCATCCTGATCCGATGCCCAACAAGATCACAAAATCCAAAGAATGGCTATAGGATTAGCAAGGAGGTGTGAGCAAGCAATGCATCATGATTTAGAGTGTCCTTGCAGATACTCGTAATCCTCACAAATTTCCAATGGTCTTCAAGAGGATTAGATAAAAACTCGACAAACTTTGTTGACAACATAGAGATTTTGCCTCAGGATGGTGTACATTGTAGAGCACCCACAATATAATTAATTTTAGGGATCAACACAGCCATCAACCAACTCGAGAGCTTGTGTCGGAAGCTAGTGAGGCTATGCCTTTGCGCAGGCTTCATATTAGACTGAGGAGAAGATCCTTGAGATACTTAGATCGAGATAGTAGCGAGAACCATTAGATAGTGTTGACTTCAATGCCTAAGAAGTAGTCCAAATTTACCCAAGTCTTTAAGAGAATGACAGATCGAATAGTAATTAGTTGTCGAATAAACACCTTGAAGTTCCCGTGATGATAATATCATCAACATAAACCGTAACCAAAGTGCTTGTGGAGGTGTGCAACATGAAGAGAGAGGATCACACTTGCTAGCAAGAATTGTAGTGCTAGCAAGGCACCTCGCAGTTTCTCAAACCATGCCCTGGGGCTTGCTTGCCCATAAAGAGCCTTATCTAACTTGCAAACCAGTAGAAGAATCAAAAGGCAAAACCGGGGCTGCACCATGTAGACCTCCTCAGCTGAGAATGCCATTGAGAAAGACATTGTTGATGTCCAATCCTGAATGGGCAGCCATTAGTGATGGCTAGTAAAGGAAGGCTTCCGATCGTGATAGGTTTCACAACCGGAGAAAAGGTTTCGTAAAAGTCAAAGCTTCCACTTGGTGAAAGCCCTTAACAACTAATCTGCTTTGAATTTGTTCACGTGCATCAAGCATTTTCTTTGACACGAACCCACTTACAACCAATTGTTGTCCTCCGGTGCAGGGAGGAACCGTAGTCCGTGTGTTATTCGAAAGCAAAGCATCATATTCACGCAAGATAGCCTCGAACCACTCAGTGGTGAGCCAAAGCTTGTTTGTAGGAAGTCGATTCAAGAGTAAGGAGGTGTGCTGAGTTTGGGCTGCACAATACCATTCTTTGCCCGGTCTCATAGGATGAGTATTGAGAGGAGAAATTTTGGTGAGGAGGTGATGAAGATGAGGCACCAATTGGTGCCCGCGAGGAAGTAGCTTTGAGGTAAGAGCTAACTATGAATGGAAGCACCATGAGCCGTAATTTTGAGATTGATTTCCGCACTGAGATTGATTGATCGTGACTCCGAGATGGACTAGCCACCAGAGGAATAGCCGCAGATTGAGAATATCCAAGGTAGGAAGATTGTGACCGTGTTGCATCGAGTGAAAGGCGTAATCGAGTCGCTTTGCTTGAGAATGATGCCCAGAACGATGCCGCAAGCCGAGGCAAACAAATTATCATCGATAACAGGAACGCACGTATGGGTAGTGAGAAGTATTGAGGGCATAGGCTTAGGAGAAGAATTTATGCTCGATTGAGGGAAGGAAATAGTGCACCATAAGAAAACGAGCCTATCAAATAGAACATCCTTGAAATAAAAATTTCGCCACTAGAATCAAGGCATTTGTAGCCTTTAAGAAGGAGAATAGCTAAGGAACATATACTTTGGAGTGCATATCCAAATTGTGTTTATTGTAAGGTCTCAAAAGGGAAAGCAAGCACAACCAAAGGACTCGAGAACTTGTAATCGAAGTCCGTGGGAACAAGGAGAAAAGGTGATTGCTTGTGTTGAACCGAATGGGAGTCTCTTTATGAGATACGTGGCTGTAAGAAAGGCATGGTCCCAAATTGCAAGGGAAGATTTGTTTGTGCCGTAAGATCGAGTCCAGCTTTCAACAATGTGCCTATGTTTTCTCTCATCGACCCATTTTGATGGTGAGTGAGGACAAAGCTAACCTATGTATGATGCCAAGAGTGTTAAGGTAAGGAGAGAGGCTTAAACTCCCTCCACCATCGCTTGAATAGACTTAATCTTGTGATTAAGCTCAAGTCTACTAAATTTTAAACTGTTTGAAAGTGTCGCAGTGTGAGACTTCAATTTAAAGGAAAACACATGTATATCTCTGTAGGCATCAACACGTGTCAAAAAATAAGTGTAGCCACAAGATGAGGTAACAGGAGAGGACCCCACTGATCACAAAATTAATTCAAGAGGCAAGGTGTAAATCGCAAAGAGAAGCATGAGAAGGCAACCTATGAGCTTTGCCCAAACAATGTTGATAATGTAAATCAAGTGAGTTTTATTAGGAATCGAGATATTACACCAGGAGGACATGCCTAAGAATATTTCATGACTAGGGTGCCCTAACCCTACAATGCCAAAGTTGATATAAGCTAGGAAAAATAGAAGACAGTATTTGTCTTAAGTACAATATAACAACAAAGGTGATTTAGCACTTAGACTAGAACTAGGACTAGAAACTAGAACTAGAGCCTTGGAAAGAGAGGAACTAGAGCAATCGCAGACCGCAAATTATCAAACTTGTAGACCATCATGCCCATGAGCCTTTTTTAACAGACTTTAGAAGTAGCCCCGCATTTGACAAAGCAAGAATTAGCATGGAACTCAAAGAACAGAGTTATCTCTAGCAAATTGATCGACACCGATGTTTTGTGATGGTCGGAACAAGCAAGAGATTATTGAGTTTAAAGGAAGTTTCGTGACAATATGGTGAAGAGAAAGTTAAAGATCCAGACTTGATTGATGACCACCATTGATGAGTAGTGGTGGCCGGAGTGACATGGTGAGTAGCCTCAGAGTCGTTGTACTGCACTTGATTAGAAAGAACTATTGATGATGTGCCCAATAAGGCTTGATTGTATTGTTTATGGCGAGTGCACGCAGTGATACGCCTATATGATTTGCACAACCACGCCGATCATCTATACTACCGATGAATTACATGTTACCTAAAAACACCTTCTCACAACGATGGCCCACCGAAAGTGATAGCCTAGTGGTGTTGCCTAAGCGGGCACCACTAGAGGTGACTTATATACCCAAGGATTGCCTACATGGCATTTTACTTCCACCATACCAAGCACACAACGAGTTCAAGGTGGAAATGCCCTATTTCACCGACCCACACAAGCATATCGCCGTAGCGCCTGGACGGTACGCATATACCCATTACACACAACAAGGTGTCCCAAATCATACAAAGATTTCCACACTAACTAAATTACATAAGTATTAGTGGTCATTAAGGATTTTACGTCCGTAAAGGTCTACTACGATTCAAGCATATATTTACCGAGATCACACAAGACGACACAAAGCAATCATATGCATAACAAACCCGTAGGGCAATATATCCGAATCATTTTAAAAGCGTTTAAACATAATACAATTTTCCAACAATAACACATTTTCACACATTTATCACATAATCGATCTTTACGATTATTCACATCATGCTTAATCACACATTAGTATCCATGGAAGTGCATATAATCAATTAAAGTCATTACAGCAGACGATTCTTGAAGTTAGAACCATTCTATAAATTTGAGAAAATAATAGTTCTGCCAAAAGGGCTGCTAAGCGAGGCACTGCTGAGCGGCCTTGCTAATTTTGAATTTTTAAGTTACGATGGCAGTGCAAATTGGCGACCACCCCGATTTGGTATGTTTGTTTCTATGGCGAAAGTACTGTATATTGCTTTGGGGTTCCAAAACTCCATTTTATCACTTTTAACATCAACCCACAACTACCAAGAAAACAGGATTTATAACATCTTTATCAATATAATAATACACATGCATCAACAATTTCTCTCAACTCTAAAATCCCTTAGATTTTAAAAACCCAAGTTTTTCCCAAGGTCTCTAACTAAGAGACTCACATTAGGTAAATAGAGGTTTGGATGTCATGTTTGCTGCCATTGAAATCTCATTATGCTCAAAATTTCACCATCAACCATGCCAAACCCGTGATCACTTCAAAGCCTATTTTCAGCATGCATCCTCCAACTGCAAATGTGTTTTTCTCCTTCAATATATAAGCTATGATCACAAACCACTATCTCAAATTGAAGGGAATTTTGTGTAGATTCCAGAATATCAAGATGTAACTGAGTCAGAGCTACGAGTAAAAAGTTATAGCTTAATTTATGCAGGTTGTTCCATGGAATTCATACTTCACCATCAACTCTAGACCTCCATCTTCAAACGCGATTATCTCCTTCCTCACAAACATGCAAAACACAAACTATATATCCAAATTGTAGAGAATTTCGTGAGCTTCCGAAAATTCGAATCAACTAAATTGGAGTTATGGGTAGAAATTTATCACCTGTTAGTGGAGTTTATTCAAGGTGCAAAAATGGAAGTTTGACATGAGTTCTTCTTCCTCTCTTTGCTTCTAAGGTCTTTACCCAAAAATTTGATTTGGAATGTCACAGAGACAAGGGCATGAGGTCTCCACCAAAAAGACCTAATATTCCATGCTAACTTATGCCCTTTACCCAAAATGTCTCTAACTAAATCATTATTGCTAGTATGCCATTTAGTCCATTTTAAACTAATATCATTCTATTCTAACTAATCCACTTAATGTATACATACATAATAACATAGCATTATATACATATAGATATAAGGATGTTATAGATCAAGACTACTTAATTAGTATATCTTTTATATATATTTCTTAATTATTATTGTGTTGTATTTATTTACTATTTAAAATTATATTGTGCAACCCGTGTAAAAATTAAATAATTTATCATAATTATTATTTATTTTTTAATTTTATTTCAATATCAAAGTTCATTTTTTAGTTTTTTTTAAGTCAATTTGTATTGGTGAAATAAATATTTTTAAGTTATCTGTTTTATACATTATATAATTAATATAAATACATATATATATATTAAATTGTTATATATAGGCATTTGTTAAATTATATGTAAAACTATATATTAAATTGTCATATGTAATTTTTTGATAAATTATAAGTAAAAAAATAATATACGTTAATATATTAAATGTCAAATTATTATTTAATATTATAATTGATTTTTTCATATTCTTAGATCTAATTTTTGATTTACCTACTTATATTTACACTAATAAATATTAAATTATTAAGTGTTTTTTAAACTTTAATGTGATATGTTTATACCCTGTTTTAGTTTTAGGTGTCTAATACTACTAATTTATTTATTTTATTATTTAATTTTTTTTAGTTAAAATTTAGAGTTTTTACTTGAAATAAAATATATTTTATAATTATTTAGATTTTTAGAAAAAGGTTAATAAAAACAAAACAAAATCAATAGAGATATTTGTAATTTTTTTAAACTTATAAATTACTAAAACAAATAATTTTATAAATTGAAATATTAGTACTATTTTTTTAACATGAAGTTAACATGTTAATGTAGATACAAGAACTCAATTTTTTAGCTTTAAATTCAAATTTTTCATTTTCTTAAATATTAAAGGAAATTAAACAATAATTACAATAATATCAAATTATCATTAAACGTAAACTTTAGAAATTTTATTATTGAGTGAAATCATTATTACTGAATTAAAAACTAATTAATCCTCATAATTATTATTTAATTCTTAGTTTTATTTCAATATCAATGTTGGGTTTTAGTTTTCTTAAGTCAATTTAGATCGGTGAAATAAATATTTTTAAGTTTTCTCTTTTATTTATCGTACAATTAACATATATATATATATATATATATATATATATATATATATATATATATATATATATATATATATTATTTTTAAAATTATATATAGAATTATATATTAAATTTTCATTTATAATTATTTGTTAAATTATAAGTAAAAATAAATATTTAACCATTAATGTTAAAAGATCTATATTCAACTACATATCGTATTTCAAGAAATATTTAAAACAAATCACGATTTTTAATAAATATTAAACCTAAGGACTAAAGTATCTTAAAAGCCACTTAATACCCTTATTACTATAAATTATAACTTTTTATTTCAAAGTTAAATATTTAATTTATTATTCTAAAAACATAAGAATAAAAATTATTTAGTAATTAGTTAGTTCCTTATTTGAAATAAAATATATTTTGAAATTATTTAAATTTTTATAGAAAGGTTAATAAAACAAAATAAAATCAATTGAGATTTAATAATTATTTTATACTTATGAAATAACTAAAACGTATAATTTTTTTAAATTAACTTTATAATTGTAAGCATGATATATTCATGAAAATTTAATGATAAATGATAATCATAAAAAAATTAATGATAAAAGCTAAAAACTTATGAGACACATATTTATCACTATTCAAACTTTACAAATGAGTCTTTAGTATACGTTTAATGACTTTTGTTTTTCATTTTTTTAAAATAAATTTTAATAATATAGTTTATGATTTGTTTAAATAAAGAAGAAAAATATCTCATAATTATTTTAATCTTTAAATATATTTTAAAAAGTAAAATTTATCGTTAGAAACAATTATTTTTTTATAAACGGGAATAAGTTACAAATGTAATTTTCAATTCATGTAATTTGTATGTCAAAACGGGTGGATGTGAACGTATCTATGACATGTCAGCGGTATACTGTTAATTTTAACGTCAATTGTTTATTATAATTACAAATGAACGAATAAAAGTTGGTGTATATTATTAGTTTATATTTGTAACTATGTGAATGTCAATCAATTAAAAAATAAATTCAATTCAAACTTTATAAATGATAGTATGATAAACGTGTAATATGAACCCATACATGAACCCATACGAGACCCGTGCGATAGCACGAATTTCTTACTAGTACATTATAGAGATCATAATATAGTCAAAATCACAATTTTTTAAAAAAGTTATATTTTTAAAATTATTTTTATGAAAAACTATTTGAAATAACTTCAAAATTAAGTGATTTTTTAAAATTTTGATGTCAACATTTTTTTCCGCTAAAATGATGAATATAAGAATAATTATTCAAACAAAATTTTTATTTGAAGCTTTTATAAAAAATTTCTTTGTAAATTTTTTTACACTAAATAATATTACCCTATAAAAATTATTTTTAAAAAAGCCAAAACAAACGGCTTAAGGTTGTGAATTAGGTTAAATTTGCAACAAAACCCAAAAGACAAGAAATGGAAAGAGCAAAAATCAATGAACAAAACAATGAACATTACCTGCTAAATTGCACTGCACTGCCATGATCAAAGTTACTGATATTTATTTAATAATCAAGAACTGATGTTGATAGATATATATATATATATATATATATATATATATATATATATATATATATATATATATATATATATATATATATATATATATATATATCATATCATCATCGAAACCACCTTGCGAATTCACATACTTGTGTTACTCACACAAACACCTTATTACCATCACTACTTGATTATCTATCTCACAGCTTTGAAGGGGTTGATACCAGCCCACGGCTCATCCGATATACCTAGTAACTTGCTTCACACTCAAGTAGTTCTCAAGTCCCCTGAATAAAAAAACAACAAAATTTCAGATTTCTTATGAAAGGCATACTGCCGATTTTAGGAATCAAGGTTCATACCATTCTCCTAATTCGCGGCCAAAGCCGCTACGTTTAATGCCTCCCCATGGTGCTTGAATGAAGCTTGGCTGAGCACAATTGATCCATACAACTCCAGCTTGAAGAGCCTGCATAAAATCAATATAAAGCTTAAAAATATAATCATTTTGTTGTTTTATATGATAAAATATTGATTAGTTTCACCTTAGATAGACTCGCATCTTTCTAAATCATTTGACATTACAGCAGACCCCAAACCATAGCTGTGAAATATCAAGTTTGTAGCATTGGCATCAATCAACAAGCAAAGAAAAAATTGGTTGTAGAAGTGAAATTAATATCAGTTCATCAAACTCACTGAGTGTCATTTGCTAGATCAATAGCTTCTTCCTCAGTGCTAAATGTTTTTACCGCGAGTACAGGTCCAAATACTTCTTCTCTCCAAATTTGCATAGAGGTAGTCACATCGGTTATGATGGTTGGTTCAACAAAATATCCCTTCTTTAAATGCTGCCAAAGAATTTGAAAAAATAAATTATTGTTTATCACGACAAATGCAGAAAACTGAACTGAGCTCCCATATTCGAGGGTATAAATATAATCATACCTCGGGTCTACGCCCACCAGTCAAAATTGTTGCACCCTCACTCTTAGCCGTTGAGATCAAATTCAATACTTTCTTATACTGAGTCATATAAGACAAGTCATAATCACTCTAATAAGTGATGTGTGATTTTAACATCAAGTGTTAAGTTAAGTAATATCTCATCTATACAGAATCTGATAAACAGAAAACAAAAGCATACCTGTGCTTCACTGACAATAGGTCCAAGCCTGCAACCTTCTTCCAGCGGATCCGAAATTTTGATGTTTTCGCCCATTTGACAAGTTTATTCATTAAATTCTACAGCTATACTTTCCTGAAGCAGTAAAAGTAAGCTACAAATGCATATTTATGGACATGTTTATGTTGATTTTAGGTTCAATTTTGCCAGTATCAGAACATGAACATGAACTGTTACGGAATGGGTGAAAGTTAACCGCGTCTATAACTTACGTGCACAATAAGTCGAGATGTTGCACTGCATATCTGGCCATTAGTAAAGAAACAGCCAAAGACGGTCCATTCAGCAACTGTTTAATAATGGAGGACAGATCAATAAAGTATAAACAGCATATGAGCAAATGTTTTGGATCATGCCATAGGTTTCAGATACCCAAATATTACAACACAAGAAATCATAATATGGGCTGTTCATAAAATGTGATGCCAAAATGCAAGAAAATGTGATTCCAGAAAGACATATTTGAGAAGGCACACCAACCGTTATCAAGGTCAACATCCTCAAAAACAACGATCGGGCTCTTTCCACCAAGCTCAAGTGAAACAGGCTGCACACAAGAGAGCACAAATTTGATATTACATGAACTATTTCCTCTAGCTTTAGAGACAAAAGGAGACTGAACTGACAATGATTTGCTGATAACTATGCTTAAAAATACCTTGACTAGCTGTGCAGAGTCATCATAATCTTGCTCCCAGTTATTGAGCTACCGGTAAAAGAAATCTAGCAAAATAGAGGGCGCAATGGTACAATATCTTAGCAAACTCAAAGACATCAAGATAACAACACTTGTGAGATATAGAACAAGCTCTAGCTTAAGAAATTTTGAACCTTATCTACATCAGGATGGGATGCTAAAGAAGCACCGGCTTCATGGCCCAATCCAGTGACAATATTTAAAACACCAGGAGGAAGGCCAATTTCTTTGCAAATTTCGCCTAACTCCAAACAAGTCCTAAAATTATAAACCATTAGAAATCATGATATATCATCTTAACTAAAATAGTGCTCAGATTTGTAATAGTAGATGAGAACAAACACAGATGCCAATTCAGACGGCTTCAATATTGCAGCACAACCAGCAGCCAGAGCCGGAGCAACTTTCCAGATTGCCATTAAGAGAGGATAGTTCCTAATATATAACATCAATAACATCGATTACAGAAAAAGAATGCAGAAGCTACAAAGATGAAGAAAGATAAGATACCATGGAGTAATTAATGCAACAACACCAATAGGCTCCTTGAGAATATAGCTTTTGAAGTTATCCATGGGAAGAGATATAGGAGCCTTTTGCTTTGAATCCAACCCTTCCGCAAGCCCAGCATAGTACTCAAAACAAGCAACAACATCATCCTAGATAATCAAACCACAAAAAGTCCAATGTCAGCAAAACAAAATAGAATGAATGGTAACATCTTTTTTCAGTAACAAATAGTCAAATACTAATCACCAGATCCGCTAGTGCTTCATCCAGCGGCTTTCCACTGTCAATTGATTCCAGCTTCCTAGTTCATTCTTTCTCTCTTTTATCTGTGACAAAGGAAAAGAAAAAAAGGACAAGACATGCACAATTATTCCTAAAGGCTAAAATTGAAAGTATCCATAATTTGGTCATGTGATCCATGAAGAACAAAAATAGAAAAAAGAATTAGAACCTTTGCAGCAATGGCTCGAAGATAGCGAGCACGAAGAGAGCCAAAGCAGTAGACCAATCTCTACCCTTGTTTCTGGAAATGGCTCTCTTAGCAGCATCCACAGCAAGATCAACATCTTCCTTAGTAGCAGCAGGTATATCTCCTGCATGTGTATCAACCATGCACATAACTTAGAACTTAGAACTTAAAAGTAGTTATAATCATATACGTATCATAAATTATTGATAAAGAAACAGAAACACTGAGAAGTGATAGTATATTGCAATGTAAGATGAGAATGGATTAAGGTACCTATGATGTTGTCAGTGGATGGATTGATGATTGGAATTCTTTTGTTGAGGATAGGAGCTCTCCACTCTCCATCTATGAATAGTTGTTTACTTGATACCGTGATCGCCATTTTTTTCTCTCTTTTGTCACGTGTGTTTCTTTCTGTTTTCAAGGATTGGATCAATAATGATATGATCTATGATATTTGATTTGATTAATCATAATAGTAAAGTTGATGCCGCGTCATCTTCATCACTTTTTTAATTGAATATAGATATTGATGTTACTCTCATAAATGTTTGATTTGTATTTTTTGTTTTTCTCAAAATAATTGTTAATTTACAATTTTATTAATCAATATAATTATTATTTTATTACTATATTCTTATTTATTATTCTTCCGTTTCATAATAAGTGTCTTATTTAAACAATGCGCAGTTTTTAAGAAAATAATTGAATATGTTGATTTTAGTAAAAAAATTAATGTCATTTATTAGAATATCCTTATTAATTATAATTAGTAAAGTAGTTGAATAAAATGAAAGTTAATAAATAGATATATAGTAGTGGAAAAATAATAATCATTGATGTGTCGAAATTATAAGTGGATAATTAGTTTCAGACAAAGAAAAAGTGCAAATGAGACACTCATTATGAGACGAAGGGAGTAACTTTCATTTTATTCGACTACTCTATTAATTATAATTAATAGGGGTATTCTATTAAATGACATTAACTTTTTTACTAAAACCAATCAATTCAATAATTTTCTTAAAAACCACGCATTTCTCAAATATGACATTTATTATGAGACGAAAGAAGTATGTTTTAAGCTCATGCTAACATGTTAAAGATATTATAATAAAAAAAAATTAAATATAATAAAATTCAAATTTAAAGTTTTAAAATATTAAATGCACGCGTTCTAAAAAAATATTTTACAAATAATTTATTAATTTGTGTCCTTGGAGCACATGTTAGCTTTATCTATGTTTTATTATATCATTATGTTATCATTCAGTTGCTATCTAATCTTTTGAAAGAGTAACAATTTCTATACTTAATTTTATTTATAATATCCATAACAACTATCCTAAGTGTTTTATTTTGTATATCCCTTACAAAACCACCATTCAATGTTTAATCAAGAGTACTTTATACCCTTACAAAAGTTGTCATTTTACCATAAACCTTTCATGCCATCATTAGAGACTTCTATAACATCCATAGAAACATGAAAATTTAATTCAATCAATGAAGAAATCTGATTTATTATTATTTGTTGTCATAGTTTCTTTTATGAACATGAAAGCAGAGACAATTTGGAAGAAAATCGATAGAAAATCGAGTGATTCAATTACACAAACAAGAAAACGCTTCATAACAATATTAGGTTATAGTCAACAACCTATAGATCTTTACTATGGAATGAACTCCTAATTGATATATAGCGAGAATAATTTATGACATCAAAATATGAATTTGATTTCTTTTACTTAATCAATATGGAACAACATTCATGTTCTCCAAAATCAACTAATAAATATGTAGAACAACACATTACTTGAATATTAAACATTTAACATAATCATTGTTAATCATTTCATATTACATCAATACTTACAATTTGTGCAAGATCAATTAAAAGGAAAGAACCGAACAAAACATGGTCCCGAACCTATGTGCCACTAAACATTAAACTACTACAACTTAATGTAGCAAGATTGTTTTAAACTAAACACGAAACATAGCCACGAAATTAGACATGATTATTCTTTCAACAATATCAAATTACACATCAACAAAACACTTCAAAAGGCTACTAAAAATACACACTATCCATTATGTCCTTATGCCAACAATTACGATTCATTGGTTCAAATGTGTCACCGTCATGCATCTGCTGGGAGGAAACTTGATGCTAAAACCCAACACATCTCCCTTTTTCAGCTTCATGTCCTTTGCTACTTCATATCACTCATCGCATATAAACTTTTCAACACCATTCTCCATTGGTTTTGTGTGGACACTACAAATACCATAATCACCGGTTCCAGAATCAACAAATTCTATATATCTTTTTCCTATTAAGTCACATCTCTCTGTCACCCATTGTGGAATTTCCTTGACATTTATATAACAATCATCATCAAATTAAACGACCTTTCTTACTATAAAAAACATTCAACTCATAGGTTTAATACAATACCAGTAAGTAACTTACAAGAACATTTCTCCGCACACTCTTGGAATTATCCACTTCCATCTTCGAGAGGCACCATGTTAGCTTTAGAGCGAGTTAGGCGCCTTTTTCATGATACACATCTATTCCTTCATCATTGCTGTCAACAAAAGACAAACCATACATGTAAACACCCCACAGAAAAAAACACTATATGATCTTCAAAAACACAAAATATATATAGACCTCTAACAATTCTAGAATGTCGCATGTCATAATGGAAATAAAATATTCAATCACAATAATAGATATATATTTCCCATACTATAGCTCTAACTATTCCATGCATTAATAATTTCACATAACAACTTTTCAAAACTTACCTTGAACCATCTCACTATGTCTTCTTCATATCCTTCGGTCGTTACAACCGCATGCATGGTACCTTCATCTTTTATGTTATCGTCCTCTACAAAATCCTTCACATCAGTTAAAACTTTCTCCTTACCACGATAATCATCGGAGCGTTTCACCTTCATCTTTGAACCACATTTGTCGTTCATCTCATCCTCCTCACAAAACCTACAACAACGCATATTATAGATGGATAAAGCTAGAATCAAACTTAACATTGAAATTCGGCATTGATATCTATTACATTCCCATTACAGTTGAAGTACTCATCTTCTTCAATGTCATTGCTCATATAAAAGTGAAGTGACTTAACTGTTGCTTTGTTATTTCATAGAAGATTTTCTAACTCACCAAAGCATTCAAATGCATATTTACCACTTATCACACCTCTTTAATATAAATAAATAAACATAGTGAGTACCTCAATCCACCTTAATTGCTTTTCTATACGTTATTTCAACACTTTTCTTATGCAATAATTATTATTTCTCATTTAATATCATATTGGTGGAAATTAAATAAACTAAAGCAACTATAATGACTTTATATTATAATAATTTAATATTATTTATTTTTCTAACTCAAAAGTATACTATTATCATTTCACTTAATTTTATATATTTATTTTATTTATTATTATTAATATGAGTATTATTCAATTATATTATATCTAATCAATAGTCATATTCAATGATTATTATTTGTTGTTTCTTATTACTTATCACTTTATACATCACCCTTATAATTGCGTTATTAAAATATATAATTTTTCAATTGAAAAGATATCAATAAATTAAAATGTGAAATACAACAAATAAATTTCCATATAACCCATTAAAATAGGAGTACACGATGTTAAAATACTTAAAACAAAACAAAATCAATTAAAATACAACTAAAAAAGTAAAAAAAACTTAAAAAGAGAGATCAAAAAATAAACTTTAATTTTCAAATATTTGTTAGATTGTTGGGATTATCATTCCGACATATAAATTAAAAATAATAAATAAAATATAAAGAATTACAAATAAAAAATTAGTTCAACGTGTTAAATAAACATAACATTCACTTAATCATTAAAACATTGCTTTAACAAGAACATCCTAATTATGTCTGAAATAAAACAACTAAATTACACCAATAACCAACACTTCACCCCTCAACATCAAATGCCATCTTTTAGTCACCAATCAAAACTTCCTCGGTTCTTCAATGTCACAACAACCTTTTGAATCTGCGAGATCTTGCCTCCTTGAAGGAGGTTCATGAATGCAAAACACAACCTTATCTCCACTTTAAAGGCGTCATTGTTCACAAATTTGTATCACCCTTCCGGATATACATTTCTACTCTCCGCAAAGCAATATGAAGTTCACACTCATATACTTTCCCATCAAGATCACCCAAGTCAATCGTATGACCCTTATTCAAACATCTCTGATTATTTCTTGCGGAGATTGATGTACATGAAACGATTACATTATATACACACACTATTATGGCTATAAAATTTGATTCAAAATAATTAATTAAAATCGATTAAGCTTACAAAGACATTTTTAATAGTCGATCCCGCATTTTTTCCTTCATCCAAAGTCGTACTTGTGCTTCTTCTTGTACACTAACTATGGCTTTACCTTTTACAATTTCTCCTTTGAACTTTAGGAGAAACAATCGCATTCAATCATCAGAACCAACAAAACATATTAATCATAAATATAACACTTTCCTATATCCATACAATGACATAAATTCACAATTCCTAAATAAACATTAGTTACTTATCCCCATCATTCCCATTAAGAACACACCCAAACTCAAAATCACCATCTAATTCTTCAACAACAAAGCGTGCATGACTTATCTTTTCCATCGCAACACAATCGACTCATCTTCACAAACAACTAATCTTCCACACAAATGTAACATTACTTATTACGCCTTTAAGGGAATGGTACTTAAACAAAATATATGTTTATCATCGGATGGGTCAAAAGAACAAATAATTAAGCTGTTTAAAGGACCAACACATAATCTAGTCTGTATAATATACAATATATCGTTTAACATTAATACAATTTACCCATATGTTGCCTTTTCCCAATTCTTCTTCCATTCTTCAATAATTCGTTGCTCTCAAAGCACCAAATACAACATTTTCGCTAATGAGTCTTTCCCATTCCTTTACGCATAAAACCCCTGAGGATCTCTGCCAACAAAATAGGACAACAACATAATCTTTCAGATTCAAATTCAAAATTAACAGAACAAATAAACATCAAACGATAACATACGACAAACTAAACCCTTCACTTGACCTATATGAAACAAAACTTTCCATCTTCTCGTGGAGCACAGATTTCTGGATGATGTTGTTGTAATAGATACATTGCCTAGCCAAATTGAACCATTTAGGTTTTCTTATTGGACTAATGGAAGTTTGTATCCTAAATCTTTCTATGGGCCTTATCCATTACAATTACAACCCAATATAGTTTCCATTATTTTTTTTGTCCAAATATTAATAACCATTCCTTATTTTATTAGAATTATATATATGTTTGATTAACATGATAGATTGAAAATGTTTTTTCATTTAATTATTATATGATATATTTTCTTAAAAATATCTTTTATTATTGCACATTTTTTTCAACTGTTTTAATTATTTTCAAATTTTATTAACCATATTTATTATTGTAAAATATTTTACACATCTTTTTAATTCAAAATAAATTTTTGTATTTTACACATCTTTTTTAATTATATTTACCTCTGCAATAATGTCAATATTGAACCAAATAAGAGGGCTGAAACGGGTACCCGTGCGAATGCACGAGTATCACACTAGTTATAATTAGAAAAATTTAAATGTAATTCAATATAATAAAATCTATATTCAAAGTTTCAAAATATTGAATGCACGCATTTCAAAATAATATTTCACAATATCTTATTAACTTGTGCCTTTGGGACACATGTTAGCTTTATCCTATGTTTTATTATATCATTATGTTATCATTTAATTGCTATTTATTCCTTTGAAAACACGAACAATTTCTATACTTAATTTTATTTGTGATATATTAGGCCAAAAGTGGATTTCACGAACCCCGTAATCTATTTTTATATTATTGAGTCATTATTTTTCAACCATTCCTATTTTTAAACGAATTGAAGACCACCTTTATTTTATATTATATTTTTGTGTAATCAAGTAATATATTAAAGAGAGAAGTAAGAATTCTCGAACTTGAGTGAAAGAACCGAAAAAATCAAAGAATATAACTATATATCAATGAAGTCGCCATCGAATATTTTTTATCCCGCCGAGAGAGAAAGGTAAAGATCGAGTAAGCCTAAAACGGAGAAATCACGATCTTGCGACCGAGAGATCGGGTAAGGAAGTCTGTTACGTAAGGGGAAGGATTAGCACCCCACACGCCCGTAATACTCTACGATATCCACTTTTACTTTCTATCTAATGGGTGTAAAGGTCTAACTATATCTATATATGAGGTATAATGCATTCAAAAAGAAATGAAGAATAAATAAATAAGAAAATAATAAAAGAAAGAAAACACGGGAAAAAGAAGAAAATATTTACAAAGGTTGCTCGGTCAAGCCCCACGACAGGATGCCTACGTATTCCCTCGTGCAATGGGAAATTCAGCGCGTCGTAGTTCGGCTCACATATTTTGGTTGGTTTATTTTTTTTTAATTTATAAGACAAGACATCAAACAATGATGACAAAACAACTCCATGAAGATGAAGCATCAACTACTACAAGACGGGATGAGACGGAACGTCGGTAAGACGAGGACGATAAACGCAGAATAAAAGGGACGATGGAGCGTCGGTAACAAGAGGCACGCCAGAACATCCCGACGCAAGGGACGGTTTGAACATCCTTACTTTGAAAAAAGGTTTCAATATTATTAGAATGTCTTAATGCGATTGACAAAATAAAATTTTAATTTTAAAGATGCAAATGATAAAGGTAAAATGGATAAGGGGGATTAACTTACTTCTAACTCTAATTATTTATCATAAAAAGTTATTCCGAGGTTATGGATATAAACAGGGGAAACTACTTAGATTATTTACCTAATGTTGACATGCATGAATACCTAGCCTAATGTATAAGCTCGATAACTAACATAATCAAGTGATCCTAAGAGAAAACAATAAGATCAAACATCTTGGTTAAAGAAAACTAAATGAGAAAAGGGGAAGAAGCAATCAAAGTGCTTTGGAAGAAGCACACAAACAAACACAAACAAGTAGAGAAGAAGAGAAGTGACAAACAAGTCGTTGAACCATCATACAAGGTGTCATGTGAAGTGAGCTCATTATAAACAACATACATACACAAAGCTCATACAAACCATAAATAAACATCAAACATCACATACATGCAAAGTTAGTGCACAAACTAGATTAACGCTAGTCCTAAAAGCATACGGAAAACAAATTGTAGATTTTAAGCATAGATAAGATGAAGAAAAATAAGAAGATAAAATGACACAAAAGTCAGTAACTAACAAGCTAACATCATATTTACATCATGCAAACAAAACCACCAAAAAATTCATGAACAAAATTCTACAAAAGTATGTAAACATGCAACAACTATGTGTTGTAAAGTGAATATAAGTGTGACATACATAACATGAAAAGTGAGAGATGAAGTTATTACAGTAGCAGCATCACATATAATAATTTACAATCAAATTACAAATAAAATATCACAAGGATGCAATCACAAAGCTAGTACATAAACTAGTCAAAACTTTGACCTAGAAAGTGTTTACAAGTCAAAAACCAAGAAAAGGAAAAGATGAAAAGAAATGAACTATGTAAGGTTAAGAGACATACAATACAGTGGAAAATGTACCAATGCATCATCAAACATACAAACATGCATAAAAGATTCACAAACAAATCACTTAAGAAACAAAATCAATCCATGTAAGTGTGTGCAAAAAATGTACTAATATGCATGCTTGAGCATACTTGTGCTAAGTGTCACATAAGTGTGAGATCAGAAGAAACATATAATAAGGTAAGACTCATGTTAAATACAATCAAGTTATAATAAACTCAAAAAAAAACGTATACAACACTTAGTACAAAAACTAGTCAAAAAGTTGACCTAATGTTATCTAAAATCCAAAATAAAAGCAAGTGCATAGATAAGAGATGAGATTTGAAGATAACAAGGAATGAAATTAAGTAGCTAGCTATAATAAGAACAATTCAAATTATATACACAATCATCATTAAATTCACAAGAAATTATCATGAGCAAACATAGACATGCATCAAAAAGCGTGGTTGATGTACAATGTCACACACAGTAAAATAAGAGTGAAGTAAGAATCTAAACACATTAACAACACTAATACATAGAAAAATCAAATGTCAAACATCACCACACACAAAGCTAGTAAAGAAAGAAGTCAAAATCCAAGCCTAAAGTCAACTTAAACAACATACAAGTCAACAAGTAAAACAAGGTCAAGAGAAAAGATGAAGTGATAAGACATATTGGTCAGTGCTTAAACAACCTAAGAAAGACATGACAAACAAGCTACCTTTAAAGTTCATACACAAAATGTTCATCAAGTTAGAACAAAACTAGTATATGTAGCACAAACAAGCCTTTAAAGGAAAAACAATCATAAATCAAGCACCTATGGATAAGGGTTAGGGATAAGAGAGGTTACTTGCAACAAAAGTCATTAAGAGCTAATCCAAACATAAACAAAGGCATTCCAACCAAAGAAGAGGCACTTTAAACACACAAAAGTTAGAGTTTAAAATAACAAAACTCATTAAATTCAAAACATATAACAAGGATCAAACAAATGGTATTAATTGGATAATTAAGACATGTGTGACTTGCAAATATAACAAGATGAAGTTCATGAGCAACAAATGTAGTATAAAAACAATACACAAAACAAATCACTTATTGATAGTCAACATCATACTAGATGGAAAACACTTGTCTAAAATCAATGATGGATAATATAAATCAAGTGTGGAAAGAAAATTTTATACTTATAGGTCTAGGAAGGATACATCCCTAATAAGTATCTACCATGAGCTTACAATAACTTCAATGCTACTAATCTAACACGTTAAAATGCATGACAATATTAAATTTAATCCCTTTATGCACAAAAAAAAGTTATCAAAAGTAAAAATTAAGGTTAGATGTTAGTACCAAAACCAAAACTAAGGTACCTCCAGACAAAGATAAAAAGAAGCATCATTGAAATCTTAAAGAAAAAGAAAAATACAATAGTGACCAATTTAGCTTCCAAAGAGGCCAAGATGGAATGAATGGTCATCCATGAGTTCATAACATCAAATTATGACAAATAAAATATACAATATCAAAATCATAGTGAATTAGGTATCAACCGCTCACATACTAAACCACATACCTCATCCGCAATCACAAAAAGCAAACTACCATAATAAAGACAATAGATGAGCAAATTGTGAGAGCTTGAATGGTTCAAGGATGAACTCAAGTTTACAATAGACTATGAGATAAAGATAAAAAAAAATATATTCCTCATAGATTGCAATGCATTAGTATTTAGAATCTAAACAAACATTGATGCATGCACAAAAAGGTAATTGGACAAAAAGGAATAGAAGAATAAGTTATAAAATTGAGACAAAAATGTTACAAGACCTTCAAAATCAAAATCAACACAAAACAAAGATTACACAACTCATGTTGAAAACTAGATCAAACAAGTTAGTATAACCTAGAGATTAGGAATTTAGGAACCCTAATTTGTAAAAAAATACACCTAATCTCTAAAAAAACAGTTCTAAGACCTAGGCGCCCGTACACATTCTAAAAGAAATGGACTCAAAAATTAAGAGAAGTTTGTCAAGCAATTGTAACTTTAACTCAACCGTAACTAAATTTAGGTAAATAAAAAAATAGAAAATGATCTAAAAAAAAAAAATACTCTTAGAACATTTAAGACTTATAAAAGTCGAATCAATCAATTTTAATCCTTGAATATTTGAAAAAAGTGGAAATATAAGTTCATCTTTCAAAACTAGTTGGGATAAAGCTCAAACTAGACAAGTTTTATAAAGTATTTTGAAATAAATAGAAATTCATTTGATAAATTCAAGAAAAATTGATTTTTATAAGCTCAGGACATTCAAGGATCCAAATCAAAAATTAAATGACATTTAAAAATTCTAAATGATCACCAAATGATACAAGACTTGTGATGCAAGTAACCAAAAATCCTAAAAAGGCAATTACAAACCTAAAATTCAAAATTAATCATGAACAGTGATATAAATCACAAACAAAATTCTAAAATTAATTGTAAAGAAGAGGACTTCAAAAAGTATTTCTTTTGGATTTTTTATATTCAATAAAAATAATAGAAATAATAAAAATGCAAAATATGATATGCAAATTGAACATTTAATGCAAAAAATATTTAATTATGAAACAAAAATGAAAAATTATAAAATAAAATTCATAACTGCAATGTATATGAATGGGATGATTCAAAATATTTTTTATGTAATTTTGGTATGGAGAAAACTAATTTTAACGATAATTAAAATGCATGAAATGCAATATAATACAAGAAAATTATTTAATTATGAAAAAAATGCAAAATTATGGAATAAAATTCAGAAATGCAAAGTTTATGGATAGAATGACTCAAAATATTTTTTTTATGTACAATAAGTATGAAAAAATATTTTAATAATAAAATGCATGAAATGCAATATAATGCATGAATTTATTTAATTATGCAAAATTAGAAAATAATTAAGTAAAATCGGACTCATCACAAACCAATCAAAGGGCTCAGAATAATTTTTGTGTAATTTTACCATGGAAAAAATATTTTTTAAGAATTTTACAATAAAAACAAATTAAAACAAATTTAATTAATCTCAGAATTTATTTAACCAATCAAAATATTTACAAAAAATCCAGAAAAATTCCACAAAATATTTTAAGTTGACAAGAGCCTATGGTATTTTTTAAAATAATTTTTGGATATAAAAATAAATGAAAGAAAATTCAATTAAAAGAAAATAAAAGAAAATGAAATAAAATGCAAGCTAGCCAATCAGATCACCCTAGTCATCTTGACCTCTAGACTAAGCCAAGCATGCATTTGAAACCAAGACACCAAACTTCGATCCTAAGTATCTTACTCATTTCTCAACCATTTTTCACGATTCAAAGCACAAAATAAAGATCACATGGCAAGGAACAACAAGCAACTCGTAGATTTCAAAAAGATCAACCATACATCAGGAAATTAGACCATGAAAATCATCCAAACACAAATTTCAGAACTTCATATTATGTAACATGCTTCACAAACAAGCAAGGATATACTTCAAACCTAATGTTTGGCAAGCTATACACACGCATACATGCTTTATTTCACCAGAAAATAAACAAAAATGAAGATTCGAGTTTAAAAAACTTACCTCTTGAGTTGAGAAATAAATTCAACTGGTGCCTCTGAACAATAAGAAAACTAGCTTCCCTTGGTCTCTGAACTTCAATGGAGAGGATTAAAAGAAGAAACTAGCTCTGGATATGAAGATTCGTAGAAAAAGTTTCAGGGTGAAGAAAAACTCAGATCTGGTTTTCAAATAGGCGTCTAGGGTTTGTAACAATGAGATTTTGGGCTCATATAGAGTGATATGAACGAGGGCATAATGGTCTCAGTTGCTATTTTCTTGAGTTTGTGTGTGTTTTGGACAACTTTGTGTGAGTGGAAATGAGTGTAAAAGGTGTGAATGATGAGTTGGCCTTGTACTATTATTATGTGCAAGAATTCACAATTGTAAATTTTTGCTATTTTTGACAAAATAAGGAGAATGTGATGTATGTACTATCATGGGCCATGCTGGACTTATCTTGGCAAGGAGAGAATGAATAAATCGTGCCAAACAAGTCTCAACACAACTTTGAACTTGAGCCATTCAAAATTGGCAAATGCGTTTCTTGGCCTTTTTGAGCCATGGATAGAACTCTTAATGACCTTCAAAATGAGCTTTGAACCATGAAAAATGATGAAGTATTGATTGAAATATAATCTTTTAAAGTTTAAGAAAAACATTCCGTGGAAGCCGGGCATGGAGTGTGCATGGTGACCGGTCTTGGCTCAATTTTCTCAATACCATAACTTGCTTAATTGGCCATTTTAAGTGATTCCAAGTTTGATCAAAATCTCTCCATGTCATCCTCAAAATGCCGAAGCACATTTTGGAATTCCTTTTGAATTGAAATAAATAAGCTCACTTCTTGCACTTTAGCTGTTTGATGAAATGACGCGATAATGACGAGAGGCAAGTGTACATGTTTTGTGCATGGAACTTCTAACTCAAATATCTTTCAAATGGTGCATTTTGAGAAATTTTACACAATGGCAAACTTGTAGCATTTTTCCCAAGATTTCCAAAATGTATGGCATGCACCCATTGGGTAAAATTGAGAAAGTTATGACATGTCAAAGTTCTATAGGGTGGACACTTAGAAAATTTTTAAACTTCAAATAACTTCAAGAACAAGTTAACCCTAATTTCTTCAATTATTTTAATTCAATGGTGAATTTGATCATGAAATATGAAAAGAGGATATTTGAATCGATGGTTGACCAAAAGTCCACTTGGTCAACTCTTGACTTTGACTGATTTTGACCAAAATGACCATTTTACCCCTTGTGATCAATTGATTTGCTTCAACCAAAATTGAACCTCAATCTTTCAATCATGGATGCTTAAAAACATATAGAAACACAAGAAATCAAGTTTGAGTGAGAAATATGAAGAATTCCTGATTATATCCAAAACCCTAATTTTACATCTTGTGTTAGGAGATGGCCAATCAAGCTTCAAAACCTCAACTCTTCTGAATGTATTGAGAAATTCCTTGCACCACGATAGCTCAAATGATAATAGGAGGATAACACTTCAAGAAATTTACTTAGCCAAGCTTCAAACTCCACAATGAACCAAAACCCTAATTTTATCAAATGAATTATTTAGATGAATTCCTCCTCAATTCTTTGCAAAACTTCAACCCTTGAGGAATCAATGAGACAAATGAGATGTCTTGAGCCATAATACAACATTGTGTCTTGAAAATCCAGAGGCATGAGATCCTGAGACTCCTTTAGAACAAAAAATGTTAACACAATCAACCTCCATAGCTTGTAGAGGACTTGAGAACCAAAGAACTTTTGATCCCATCACAATGTATGAATGCAATATGATGTTTATGATGAAACATAAGCCTAAATCAAGAGGTAAATTTTGGGGTGCAACACAAGTACACAAGTTCCGGATTAAAGCGGCAAAAACAAAATTACAAACCAATAAAATCTCTAAAGCAAAAGTAAAGGTTCTTTCTTGAACTCATAGAGATTACATTTGGAATATGTAATTTCGCCAAAGAAGGACCACCTCCACACCAAAATTTTAATGTTCCACCGTGTTGCTAAGCTTCCAAAGCTCTTCCTAGAAGCATATACCATTCCTAGTTAACCAAAGCACCACATTGTGGCAAGCCAAAAATTCCCAAAATTACCTCCTTTAATCCTCTTTACACAACAAAATGAATACCAACTCGAAAAATGTGGAAGGTATTCCTCCTCCTCCATTCGGGTTGTTCACCCAAAAGCTATCTCCTTCAAACTCTCTTAACCATAATACAAGTAAAAATAATGGTCCCTATTCTCACATGGTGACCACGAAAAGCACAAACCAAATTCTAAATGGGAAATTTATGCCTCTATACACCAAAAGCTCTTTAGTGGGAAGCCTATCCACAAAAGTCTCCACGAAAAGAACCGCCAACTTCAAATATCACCCAAAGCCTCATCACATATATTGGGGAGAATGTGCAATGATGCATATTGACCATAGAAGAAGCCACGAATATCCCTCCTCCATGTTGGGAGCCCAAAGAACCGAATCCGTTCACTATTCACTCCCGAACAAATCAACGGCTCAAATAAAAAAATCAAAGCGAGGACGATTAACATATATCCACTTTAGAAATGCCACAATTCCCCATATCCACCTTCCATATATCCAACCTCCCATCCCCCACGACACTCTCTTAAGATGAGAGACCTCGTATAAACCACGGAAAAAATCCTTCAAAATGACGTCTCCTAACCACTTAGCTTCCCAAAAGGACGATTGGATCAATAGAATTATAATTTCCTAACCTTGAGATATCCCTCCACCAAGTAGAAGAAAATTTGCAAGGAACACCACCACAAACACATGAGTCGAAATATCACCATAACGAGCCTTGAACATTATACCAAAGGAATCATGATCTTGTAAAATTCTCCACCTCCATTTGTTGAGAAGAGCACAATTAAACTCCAAAATATTCTTAATTACTAGACCCCCTTTATCATAAGGTAAAGTAACATTTTCCCAACTCACCCAATGTATCTTCCTCTTTTCCTTCACTCATCCCCACAAAAAATTACTTTGAATCCTAGTGATATCTTTCGCCACCTTAGCCGACATTTTATAGAAAGACATAATGAATATGGCGAGAGAGCTCAAAATAGATTTCAAAGAGTGACCCCCAAGATTGAAAAACAATTCTTCCAACTAGCTAATCGATTCTCCATTTTGATCAAAAGATAATTCTAAGTGGAAGCCTTCCTCGGATTATGTCCCACTGGAATTAGAAAAGAGAATCTACAACTTTTCACCTTACAAGATAAGAAAAAGCCTTGACCCCTAAGAAGTTATCACTAACATTAATATCAATCAAATTACTTTTGTGGTCATTTATTCCTAACCCCGAGACAAGTTCAAACACTCTCAACACCCTTTAATAACTTGCTTCCAAGATCCTTCCCCACCAATAAAGTATCATCCAAATTAGAGAATGTTAATCAAACAATGTCTTTTAATGATAAAGCCATCATAGTCTTCAATTTCAATCGACTTTCTAACCATCCCGCTAAACCTTCATAAAATATGACAAAGAAAAGGAGAAAGCGGATCACCTTATCTTAATCCTCTTGAACCTCGAACTTCTTAGTAGGGCTATTCACGACCACCAACATCTTACTTTGAAGACCAAAAGCTCCATCCATTTCATCCATCTCTCCCGAACCCCATTTTAAAGCATAAACCTCAAAAAGTTCCAAGATACTTTATCATCGCCTTCTCAAAATCCAATTTAAAAGGAGACAACTTTTCCTTCTTTCCTATAATCCATCACTCATTAGCCACCAAAACACCATCAAGAAGTTGTCTTCCCACAAAAAGCGGTTTGACTCGGAGATATGACCGAATCCAAAACCCTTTTCAACCTACCGCCAAAAGTTTAACTAGCGCCTTATACAAACAACCCACAAACAAATAGGCCTATAGTCATCCAAAGTAATAGGATTTGAAGACTTAAGAACCAAAGCCAAAAAAGAGGAAGTTATCGCCTTAGAAATTACATTTCCATCGTGAAAATAATTGAAGAACCGAACAAAGTCGTCTTTCAAAAAGGACCAACAATTCTTGATGAAAAGAAAAGAAAAACCGTTCGGCCCCGGGCTTTAAGAACCTCCACAACTCCAAATAGCTTCTTTTATCTCTTCCTCATTAAAATGAGATTCGAGAAACGAAGACTCCTCCTGGATTGATACTCTTAAAGAAATCCTCCAACCAAGGTCTTTCCTCTTCCAAATCTAAAAAATTTATTAGAGAAATATCTTCCCTCCTCCTCAACCTCCTCCAACTCCACCATCCCCCGAAGATAAAAGAGACCCTATGTGATTTAATCTTCTTTTTTTATTTCATCCATGTAAATAACCACTATTAGAATATCCTTCTTTCAACCATTTACACCTTGATTTTTGAACCAACATGTTTTCTTTTATTCTCATATTCATCAAAACTCGTTGCTTCCTTCCTACTTTTAACAATATCAGGATGCAAACACTCTTCTTCCACTTCAATCTATCATCTCCATTATTAATTCCCCAACTCCTCTTCCACCTCAAATTAATTCTCACAAACACCTCCTTATTCCACCATTTAAGTCTCTCTTTAAGAAGATTTATTTTACTTTAAGTACATAATCTCCTCTTCCTTCCACATTAAAGCCTCTCCACTCCTCTTCATAAAGGGATAAAACTAATAAGCGAAAACCATTCATTATTTGTCTTGAAAGGGTTAGGACCCCAATCAACATTCTCCATAGCACCCACAGACAATGATCGATATATCCCGATCGCCTACCAATTGGACAACAACACCCCATTTATTCACAACATTTGGAGACAAGAGGAACCGATCAATCCCACTCATACTCTTACCATCCCCTCCATACCATGTAAACTTCACCTTTACTAGGTATATCCACCAAGGTGCTTTCATTAATAAAATCGGAAAAAGTTTATCTCATTGTTACATTCTATCTCTGTCATCCCCTTCCTCTCTTTACTATCTTTAATAGCATTAAACCCCCCGATGATCCATGCCCCATCATTAAAGACTCTTTCAACTCAATAACTTGCTCCACAACAACTTTTTGATAAAGTCGCAAGAAGAATATATGTTCAATATGTAATAAATGTTCTCCTTCCACACCATCTTAATACCTAAGTATCCCTCTCCTTTGAAACTATTATGGACTTCCACCTCATTCTTCTTCCACATTGTTAGTAAACCCCACGATCTTCCCACCGAATTTGAATAAGAATATCCAATCTTGGAGTTCCAAAAGATTTAGCTATACCATCATTTAAACTAGATAATTTGGTTTCTTGAATCAAAAACACCACCGCGTTGCCCTTAGAGATAATAGAACTAATTCTCATTCTCTTAAGAGCATTTCCATCTCCTCTAATATTTAAAGAACCTAACATCATTTGCACTTATTAAAAACCTAATTCCTCTCATCCTTACTATTCCTAACGTCCTTCTCCATGTCTTCAATAATCTTCACAAAGTTCATTCATTCCTCTGCATTAACCACGCCAAGGGAAGAAATTGCTTCCCATGATTTGTCTCTATTACTACTATCAAGAAACTCCCATTTCTTAACATTATTCTGAATAATCAGAATGTTTTCCTTTTGGTATCCGTAGCAAACTGAAAAAGATCCACTAGTTTGTCTAACCGGTTCCAACATAATCGGCTGAACAGAATAAAGATCGTGCATTATCCCTTCTTTACATGACTCTACAAATTTCGATGTTATTCCCTCCTGTTACACTATGTCATTCGCCTTCCTCTTGAGTCTCCTAACTTGCCTAAAACTTTTCTTAGGAAGAAACGTCGACATGTCCCTCACGTTTTTAAATTTCAACTTCTTGTAGGGTTTTTTGTTTTTGGAAGCAGAAATGGAGCAAATCGCAACAAATTGACTGTTGCTTTCTGCCACAAAACTGGATCCGACGTCGCTCTGTAAACCACCCTTCTCCACCAAAAATCCTTTAATCTTGCTGATTGTCATATCAAGCGAGCCAACAATAATGCTATTCTTAGGAATTCTGCTTCTAACGTTCAATTCTAATTCGAGAATCGGTATATTGAAATAGAGCGAAATTCTGGCAGGACAACCGATATCGGGAGCAGGCTTCGGGCTCTCTAAGAAGAAAAATCTTGATGGAATCATCCGTCTCGACTCAATTTCCTCACTCCCTCGAGTTATCGAACAACCATCATCATCCGAATCTAACGATCCAACACAGTAATTTGATTTGAAATACGGCCATATCGTTTAGAATCGATTAACTCTTCCCTCATGAAAATTTCGAAATCCTCCCCATCAATGTTAGCTTTGGCCGCACCATACAGATTGAAAGAAATTGGAACTCTCACCATAAAATGTGCCATATCCATACATATTCCTTATGCAGTGTTTTTATCAAGGCAAACGAATTCCATACATATTCCACGCGTGAATCGGCACACCAAATTCTCAAATCTACGACATTCTCTCCATGTCTACCTCCTTCTCCCTCCACCTCCTAACCTCTACAAAACACTGCTTTCACGAGATATCACCCTCTTCAATCAGATTATCTATAACCTCCTGAGAAGATTCCTCAAGAAGCCAGAGGTTGCTCCCAAGTAGAGTCACCATGATAGAGAAGAACCCCTTCATCTCAAGCTTTGCCTGCATAACATAAGTAGACCTATATAAGCTTTTAGCGATTTTCCTTCCTTGAGCGAAAGAGATTAACCTCCCTTCCTCCCTTCCTTCGACTTCTTATTAGCTACCACATCCACAAAAGTTTTACCTCTCCACCTGTTAGCGAAAACACCTTTTATATTACGCATATCTGCAGATTAGGGCCAACCCATGCACATATCAGTTTCCTCGACCTCAGCCCATTAACTTGACCTTCTTCCTTAGCCATTGATCTTTCAAATCTCGGAATATTTGCGTGCATCTTCTTCCCAAGTATTTGAATATTATCAAGCTTCACGGCAAGAAGTCTTGCATCATTCACCTCTACGAAACGAGCGAAACCGAATCTCTTCCCGAATTTGTTTCTTCTTGGTGAAATAGAAACACCACCTTCTCGACACCCAACAAGCGAAGATGTCCTTAGCTCTAATGTTATCATTGATCTTAAAAATAATATGGAAATGTGAGGCTTTGAAGATTCTTGTGATTTCAGCCCATGGAATGAACATCCCACCTTGGTACCAGTTAAAGCGTCTTTCTTGACGTCGACCCATCCTTCCTCCGGTGAGCATGCCCACCGTACATGATCTTGGAGCCAAAACCTAAGCCCCTTCAGAGAAGGAGCGAAACATTAATCGATAATAACTTGTAATTATTTTATATTATATTGAAATTGATTTGAAACTAATTTATAGTGATATTGCAATTTGATGACATTTATTTTGTTTGAGAGTTTGGAAGGGAGGAAAATGGAAGAGTTCTAAATATGAATTTTAAAAATATAGAAAAAATATTATATATTTTTGAGCGAATGATTTTATATAGAAGGATAAAATTATTTTATCATTACTATATTTTTAATTTTGAGTATTCTATAACAACATAAAGTTATTTGGAAATTTTATGTAAGTCTTCAAACTCTTTCAAAACCTTCATTCAATACAAATTTTAAATTCCTCGAGTTAAGAGTCTTTTGGTGTTATGAATAAAACAAATTCTTCAAAACCCACTCGACCAAAATTATTCAATTCTTTTCACTTAATTCATCCGCTTGTTTACTTATTTATCCTTGTAGTTTCTGACATGACTCATTATAATTATGATTCATAATTTGCTCACAAATTCATTAGAAATATCGTATTCAATAAGAAAATATACTAAAATATTTTATAAAATATCATGATAATAATATAATTTAAAAAATATTAAATACAATAACATTTTAAAAACTATTATAAAAATTGTTTTAAAAATAAAAGTGATATTAAAACTAGAAAAAAGTTGACTTGAGTTAAGATCAAACTTTTAACCACAAAAGATAAAAATCCAACATAAAAAAAAAAAATTGGATACAAAACTTAAATATTTAATATTTTTATCTCTAAATTATATTCTATAAAAATAAAAATTAAGGTTAGTTTTGTAAATATAATAATTCTACTTTAACATCCATCTCCTTCCTCAAAAAACCCGATTATAAGGAATGCAAAATCACTTAGATATTTTTATCCTCTCTTCCATCCCTCTCTAAAATATTGAATCAAACACTTTTAATTTTAAATATTTCATCCCTTAAACTTTTTAAACCCAAGAGACCCTAAGTGGCTTGGAAATCCTATTCCTCTCCATATTATTCTCTCATATTGTTCATTTTGTTTTAATATAAGTCTCACTAGAAAAAAGATAAAGATCCTCCATTTCTCAAAAGAAAGGAAGACTACCATTACTAATATTTTTATTGAATACAAGTTAAATTATATAAAATATATGTCACATTTCAAAAATACATTCATATATACATCAAGACTTTAGTAGTTGTATTCTCATTTGTTTTGTTGAGAAATTGAGAGGATCTCAACTCGAAAAAAGATATAAAAATCTACATTGTGAAATAAAGGAGATTGAATTGTTAGATTAAATCAAACTATCAGAAATTCCATAGAAGAAAAGGTTGTAGAAGAAACACGATTGGAGGATCCATTTCTTGTATGTTCGAGTGTATAAGTTTGACAACTTTTATTGTAAATTAAAATATTAATGAGAATAGAGTGGATCTCATAATGTGAGAATACAAATATATTCAAGTTTTGTTTCAATGCATGCCTATTTATATTTGCAATATTATTTATAATTTTATTATGGCGATAATATTTATCCCAATATAAAAAAAAAATAGTTCATTCCATCGTAATAAAAGATAATAAAATGTCCTTGAGAAAATTATGATAGTATATATTTGGTGTCATTCGGACAACAAAGAAATTTAATATGAGACACTCAATCCATTGTATTCCGGTGAAACCACTTGTTCATCTTAAGGTGAGATCCAATCCAACGAGCTTCAATAGTCCACACACACCGAAAGTCGTTCAATCGGCAACCATATATAAACTCACTGCACTATAAAGTATATTTTTATTCACTCTTGCAAGTCCACCTTTCTAAACTCGCTAACTTAAGTGTTGTAGTGTTAACCTTGCGGTCATCTCGCTGATGTACTAGATACTTACAAAGTACCAAAAGCTTATAACAATTTTCATCAACACTTTGTTGCTTGCGACTCTAAAATAAGTTTGAATTATTATATCCACAAAGGCTGGTAGTTTCAAAGATCATTTAACAATTTTTAAGATTCAATATTGGAAGGTGGTACATTAAGTATTTGAATGATTGTCAAAATCATAATTTGATGAATAGAAAGTATTTGGGGATGTTATCAACTAACATAAAGATAATTGCTTATGAAAAATTTCATATGGACAATATGAGGAAGGTTAACATTAGGATTACCCATGTGTTTGGACTATTTTTTTATCAAGCCGGTGGATATGATAAGGTTGGATTCCGCCAATGTGACATGTCCAATGCAGAAATTGCACTTGATTTTCTTGCGACCATGTCTTGTAGTGATAAAATGTTGTTTTGGAGACATATTATTGACGATAATGGAAGATTGTAACATCTATTTTTGTGTGATGGCGTGTGTCATAAGGACTACGAATTATTTGGCAATGCTTTTGCGTTTGATGCAACATACACAAATTATACTTGTATCCTCAGTGGTGTTTTCTAAAGGACCACCACCATAAATATTGTGTTTGCAAGTGTCATAGTTGGAATTGAAAAGAAGAAACATATGTGGCTATTGTAAATGTTAGTTGAAGCAATATGGGTAAAACTAAAGTCTCTTATAAGCTGATGGACATAAGTATATGAAAATGTAATTAAAATAATTTTCAAATTCCACCATAGGTTATGGACATGAAACCTACCACACAATGCCAACACTAACATTAGCAAACTCAATTTATTTCTAAGTCCAAGCGGTGTATGTTGGAAGATTATGAGATTGATGAGTTTGAGCATGAGTGGGAAAAATTGATAGCGAGGTTCAATTTGCATGAAAACATATGAGTTTTAGAAATATATGCAAAATGCAACATGTAGGTTGCAGCTCACATAAGTGGTAACCTCTTTGCTGGGTTTAAGACAACCTCTCGATGTGAAGGCTTGCACTACTTTTAAGAAGGTATGTTAACTATGAGAAAAATTTACTAAATATTTTACAACATTTCTTTCATGCCATGAATTATATGAGGCACGAAGAAGTCAAGACATATTTTTCATCACCACATGGTGAACCTGTTTCTTAAATACAATTACAAGATCTAGAGAACTCCATTTAAAATATCTACAAAAGGGAGATTTTTTGTGTGTGACCTACGCTTCAAAGGGAGTGCACTTGCAGGGTCACACATGTAAGTTTAAGAGTTCACAACCTAAGAGAGGGGTGAATTAGGTTTGATAAAATTTTCTCATTTTTAGATGATGGTTCGCGTGTTCTTATTTTTCTTGATCTTTTGATAAACTTTGAAAAGTAAAGTGAAAAAAAATAAATGCAGAATATAAAGACCACAAAGATGTATAATATTTTCCCTTTCCAACCAAGGGCACATCTAGTACTCTCACAGCATGTGAGAGATTTTCACTATTGTTAGATCTTTGTACAAGAATCACACCAAGACTTCTCGTACAATCTTCTAACAACAACAAATGAGCACACCACTACTTTGATTTCCAAAATCACCAACAACTATGATGGACTTTGAATCATACCAATTCTAATGACTTTTTTTACAACAATCACCAACAACTTGATGACCACACAAACAACAATGGTGAATTAATCAACACAAACAAAGTATAAATTTAAGTAATTTGAAGACTTGACTTGAATTCCAAGAATATGAAAATTGATCTTCTCTTTCTATTAATCACAACATATACTTAAGTACTCAAAACAATATGAATGAAACTCTTTTCAATTAAATGAAAGTTATGCATAAAGTTTCATTTTTTATGGAAATATGAACACTTGAAATTGAATTATGTAAAAATGATGTATGAAAAAGGTGAGTTGGAAATTAATGTATTTTTCCTTAAATACGGTATAATAAATCTCTATAAATTGATGCAAAAGTTTGAGACATTTTCATGAAGATTTATAATTTTTTAGAATGACAATAGTTTATAAAAAGACACAATTTTGAATTTTGTACAGGACTTCTTAAGTCGGATAACAAATAACTAATTTAACACATTCAGAATGATTTTCGAATTTCAAATAGTATCAGGTTTTTATCATTTTGTTAATCATACACGAATTAAAAGGTTATGGCAGCTATTTTTAAAAATTAACGTTTTTATGTCTTTGCTTCAAAGATTTGTATGCATGATAATTTAGAAACTTTAGAAATAAAAATGCATACAATATTTTGAGCATCTAAAGTGTATACATAATAAATTGAAATTGATTACATTAACATCAAGATCAATTTCCTTTACTTCAAAAATATCCATAAGTTTAAGCATTCTTGATTCCAAACCTTTTCTTCTTTGATATTGTTTCTTTGATAAACTTTTCTCTTCATCAAAACATAATTAAATAGATGATGAACAACATTTGATTACACAAATATTATCTGCAAGTATCGTAGACAAGGTTTAGAATGGTTTAAATGTTATATACCAAGATGGAATTTCTCCAATTGAATTTTCCTACTACATGTTTGGTTAAAAATAGTATAATAGTCGACTGATTATATAGTAACAAAGTCTATTTATTATAATAAATCACGGGAATCAAAGTTAATTTTTGACTCGTACATTGTTGATATATTTTCTTATTACATATTTGGTTGTTTAGAGTTTGGAATTTATCGATCGACATTCACGAGTATGTCTTGTGTCCAAAATAGTATAATATTCAAAACATTTCCTATAAAAGACCTTTGTTTAGTGGAATGAATAATGGGAATCAATAACACAATAGTACAGAGAGCCTCTCGGCTTAAGTGAGTTGACATCTCATACCACCATAAATATTGTAAAACCACCATACATGGTTTCTCGTCATCGCGGCAAGTCTTAACCATCCTAAAGCTATAAACCTATTAAGACCTCCAGTATCCCTTACCATCCTATGTTTTGCGCCTTTAGGCGATCTTTTAGCTCTAGATTTTGCCTTCCCCTGCATGAACGTTTTTGGACGATCTGGCGATTTCTCTTAGAGACAACTTCTTATGTTGAATTCATTGGGGTTGAGAGCGGTGGAGGATTTCTTCCAAGTGAAGGAACCTTTCTTCCACTAATTTGGAGTTTTTTGCTAAACCATGTTGTAAATATCATTGATCGACTCATTTGCATATTGAGAGCCTAGGTTAACCTCGAGAATGTTAAATTGTAATAGACCTCAAATGTTCTACAAGAAGAGAATCGAGAATCCCAAGAGGTGGTTCTGGATCGTTCTTGATCTCGTTAGAGGAAGGATTAGATATGGTTGCGAAGGCGTTAAGGTCGAAGTTTGTTTTTGGAGGAGGATGTTGTGTTTTATCATTGTCAATTAGCGGTGCTACATCGATAACTAGAGCAACATCATGTGTGGTGGAGGAATGAGTAATTCTTGATCCATCCATTTCCAATGATTGAAGAAGTTAGAAGTACAAAAAGTGAAGATCTTAGGCGATATGTCTCTATCGGTGTTAAACGATTCAATCAAACGAGACTGAGTTTTGTCTTTGATTTTTTGAATATCTTATTTAGAGGTTGAAAAGAATTAAACACTGGGTGTAGAGATGGATAATTGTAAAGTATGCGAGACTTAGAAGTCGATTCCCACAGAGGGCGCCTCTGTTATGTTATGAACCAAAATTATGAAGAGTTGCGGAAGTTATGATGTAGGAGAGCTTTTGGTGTGATTGAACGGGGAAGTACTTGCAAGATTAGCATTTCAACGCTCAATTCAGTATATGAATGATAAGAGAGTATTAAAATAATGTAAATATTTGTTTATTTACTTATTACTTGAATAGTGGTCACCCATCATCAATCATAACAATTGAATTTGTTTATTATCAAATCAAGTGTAGTTTTTAATGTTCGTCATCAAAGACAAATAAATTTGATTCACCATTTTAACATTCACTTATAAATTGTCTCGAAAACTCCAAAATTTAAACATTTTAATGAATAATTAAATATGATAAAATAAGTAGCAAAATAAAACAGAACGGAGTACACAGACTTAACAAATCAATTTCATCTTTCTGCACAAATTTTATATCAACATTTTTTCTTCTCCTTTAATCATAGTTGTCATCACTTTTTGTTGTTGTTGATTTTGATCCAAAATCATCTCTGCAAATCGTTTTTGTTTCTCTATTAAAAAAAATAAGGATGATTTTCACATATATTTATATTTCTTTTGTATATTTTTTTTTGTGATTTCATTATTTTAGTGCCACGATGCATTGTTTATTTATTTCAGGTTAAAAGATTAGTTTCGATCTAGTGTATATCTAATATATGACTTTGATGTCATTGACGCTACAGATCCGAAGGCATAAGTATTCAGATATTTCAATAGAAATTCTCACATTTGTAGGCTTATGCAATTTTTCATTTTATGTTGTTAACATGGATGTTGTGAGTTTGTTCGCAAATTCTTCCCTTTTGTTTTTGACGATTTTTTTTTGTAAGCCCCTCTGCCCCACTCATCTAACCAGCTCGTGTGGTTCACCGGTTCCACCGATTATACTCTTAGAGTTATTCAGTTGATACAAAGGTGCGCTTGAAGTGGGGGTGTGCTGTCCCTATTGGGCTGTGCCCTTCCCCATAAGGCCCCACCATCGAGGCATAAACGTCCTCTTGCTACCCATATGTATGGCGCCGTCTTAGCCTTCCCTGACCAAGATCGCTCCCACACCTGTAGCGTTTGTGATCAGCCTACTCAACTGTGTATCGATTGAAAGGTAGGGTGGCACAACCCCTAAGGGAGTGGTTACATCCAGTATGTCCCCCCTTCTTCCCGACATGCTATGGTACCCCAGGTAGGTGCGAGTCAAGTTAAATTAATGGAAGAATTAAGGATACTTAAACAATTACAAAAGCGAGACAAAGCTCAACAACAGAAATATTAAAAGTCAATTGCAACTTTAAATAAATGAAACAATGGTTATTCTGAACCAGTAATAATTGCAATTGGTGTGAATAATATTTACAAGGACCATCACCAAACCAAAACTTTAATACTCTAGACAACGTCCAATCCATTCATCTTTTCGAAAGATAATACCATTCCTCAAAATGCACATATTCCAAACCGTCCCCAGCCAAACACACCCAATTTTGCGGGAATTCACTTTCTTGTTGCACACGTCTTCGGTTAAACTGATCCTCGTGTCGGTAAAGTGAGTAGGGCGATCTCCGTCGCCGATGTAACAACAGAGGGGCGGATTCTGTCGGACATGAGAGGTCTGAAAGGCGATTCAGCCATACCACAGCTAAGACATGAGCGACAGAGAGGACAGTTAGGATGCGAACGAAGCCAAGTATCAATACAATGGATATGGAACGTATGAGAACAAAGAGGAAGCGTACGAACGTAATCCTCTTCTTTAAATTCAACCAAACAAACAGCACAATCACGTGGAGATTCTTTTTTCTCATTGTAATTACTAGAGTAGATGAACGACGGAATTGTGTTTATAACCGACTCATCTAAACCGTGTGTGTTGTGGCGGAACGCCGCCGTTGATTGTGGCTGTAAATCACTGTCATCGGCGGAGGAAGAGTAAGGGAAGAAGAACGTTCGGTATTTGAGCCATTGGTAGCAGATTATTAAGAAGAACATGACGACAACAAGCAGAACTAGTGATGCTATTAGGAGTGGAATGAATCCTAGAAAGAATGACCATAGAGCATCCATATCACAGAGATAGCAGAATATGCTTTTCTTTTTTATCAAAATAGGATCTAAATTTCATTTATTTATTTATACACTAGGTGAATTCAATAAATAATTTAAATGAATCTGAACCGTCAAAAATACTTAATATATAAGCAAAAATTGATCTCGATGGATTATACCACCCATATATGGGTGTCTGAGTTGGAGGATAAGCATGTTAACGGGTTTTTATTTTTTATTTTTTCAGGTCTTGGTTTAAATAATTTAATAATAAATACATACCAAAGTTGTATAAAAAAAAAATTAACATTTGCAAAATTAAAAATTACAGAATCTGAAATCATCCAAAAATGCATTGCTCAATAAAATTAAATAACACACAATTTTATCTCGATTGATTTATTAGGGTCAACATAATATTTTTATTCCTAAATTTGATATAGAAAATTCAAATTAGTTATTATTATTTGGAAAAGAATTTCATGAAATATATAAAATGATATACGATCAAATTATCTATTAATTAAAGTAAAATATAATAATTTGAAATTTTGTAATATAATGATAGGTGCAGTTTCCACAAAATCAGAAGGAATTCTATATGAAAACATATCTAAATTCATATTTATGAAAACATCCAATAAAAAAATAAAGATAATTTTAATAACTTTTGAGTGTAAGTGTCTAAGTGTAAAATTTTATTTTTTGTTATTTTTATAATGAATAATTAATAACTTTTGAGTAAATGAAACTTCGATTTTTAATAATAAGGAAAATATATATAATATAAATATATATATATATATATTATATATATATTATATATATATATATATATATATTCGATAACGATTATATATATATTATATATATATATTATATATTATATATATATATATATATATATATATATTTTCTTGATGGATTGGGTGAAGGTCCTATGAATTCAATGAGTTAAAATTCATGAAATTTGTAAAATCGTCATATAAAAAATTTCAAGCGATTATTACTCATGCCCTCAAAGTATGATCTTATTGGTGGGGGTGGGTTCCATCGGTGATCGATAGTACTGGATGTCTAAATAAGTGGGATTAAAGAAATGAGTCGTGTGAGATTGATATTTATAATTTTGTTGTGTGATAAGGTGATGTGATGGTTGATGGAATGTTGGGTTGGTAGAAGAATATTCTTAGTATGCCTATGTGTGGGCTAAGGTGAGATGGTGAAGGGCCCACATCGGATATCCAGTGTATAGTCATTGTTCTTGAATCTTTATAATTATCGTAAAGCATATGTGTTGAGTATTAGTCTTGGGTTTGGGGTTAGGATTAGGTGTTTATGGATATGTATTATCGTTGTGTTTGGTGGGAGGTTGATGTATGTTGGGGTTATTATTAAGGTTGTGGTTGGGTAATGTATATTGTAGTGTTGTTAGGAATTTAGGATGATGCTCATTATGTGTGGAGTCGATCAAATACCTCGATTGACCATAAATATTTCAGGATTAGTAACCGAATTGTACCAATTGATGTATTGATATGTGTGTCACAATACATGGTTCGCGGGGTAAATAAGGAAATTTAACGCATGTCGATCGTGTCTTTTTCACATCTTACACCAATCTATAGCAAATTATTTCCAATTGTCAACATCAATGGGCATGAACCTAAGGAGATTCTAAGGTGACAAACAAGTTGGGGGAGACGAAATATATCTTGATGCGTGTCGAACTGCATTTTGACACAGTCGGTGTAATGCATCTCCACAATATTGTACTGTATGATTGTAATTTTTGCAATCCAAAATAATGCATCATCGAGGTTGAATTGATGTTCCAGATCTAAATATAGTCTCCATAGAATTTACAAATAAAAGAATATTATAATAATCAACTATCACAATAAGCTTGAAGCTTGAAACATGATAGTGATGCACCTAATTTGTCCTTCTAAGTTACCTTTCAAGCACGGAATATAGAAGACAATTAGATGAGTTTGAGACGGGAATCTCCAATAACTGAATAATAATATATAAATTTATAATTATAACTTATGATAAATATTTGAAAAATATGTAATAGACCAATAAAATTTAATTCACATTTCACCATATTAATATTTACCTAATAGTTATCTTGAAAACCTCCTAAATTTAAATACTTTGATAAATAATTAAATATAATAAAAATAAATAGTAAAATGAAATAACATTTTTTTTGGTTAACAAATCAATTTTATTATTATGCACAAATTGAGAGATATATATATAAAATAATAATAAATGAAGAATTGAGATGAAATGCATTATTCCATATTGTTTAATTAATTTAAATAATAGAGCATAGAGTTATATAATTTCATTCCATTCTACTAGTATTAAATTTCATCAATTCTCCATCAATTCAGTATAATGCTATTTAGTACACAATCATTTGTAAACTAAAATAAAAATAATACACAGATTCAAATTTTTATGGAGTAGGGTGGTAACGAACAGTTGATATATGTACTGACTCTCCGCCGAAAAACTCCGCTCAAACCCAAATTAATAGAACGTCTTCGTGTCCATTAAACTGACTCTCGTGTCGGTAAAGTGGGGAGGGTGATCTCCGTCGCCGATGTAACCACAGAGGGGTGGATTCTGTCGGACATGAGAGGTCTGAAAGGCGCCTCAGCCATACCACAGCTAAGACATGAGCGACAGAGAGGACAGTTAGGATGCGAACGAAGCCAAGTATCAATACAATGGATATGGAACGTATGAGAACAAAGAGGAAGCGTACGAACGTAATCCTCTTCTTTAAATTCAACCAAACAAACGGCACAATCACGTGGAGATTCTTTTTGCTCATTGTAATTACTAGAGTAGATGAACGATGGAATGGTGTTTATAACTGACTCGTCTAAACCATGTGTGTGGTGGCGGTACGCCGTTGTTTGTGGTGATAAATCACTGACATCGGCGGAGGAAGAGGGAGGGAAGAGCGTTCGGTATTTGAGCCATTGGTAACAGATAATAATGAAGAAGATGGTGGCAACAAAAAGAACTAGTATTGCTATGAGTAGTGGAATGAAGTCTTGAAAGATTGACAATGCAGAAGATGATAGAGCATCCATATTATCTTCAAGAGAGAGAGGAGAATATGGTTTTCTTTTTTATAAAAAATATTTTGACATTCATGTATTTATTTATACAAATGGTTTATTCAATAAATAATGTAAATCAATCTCAACCGTCCAAAATACTCAATAAATAAGAAAAATGGATCTCGATGGTATATGTCACATTTTAAGAAATTTTTCTTACCATAAATTAATTACTAGTGTATATATATGGGTGCTGAGTTGGAGGATAAGCATGTTAACGGGTTTGTTTATTCTTTTAGATCATGGTTTTAATAATTTAATAAACACATACCAAAGTTGTATAAAAAATAAATTCTTACCATAATTAAATATGATGGAATCTGAACCATCCAAAAATTCTCAATAATATTTCAATATAGAAAATTGTAATTAGTTTTTTCTTTGGGAAAAGAATGTCACGAAATATTAAGAAAAAACAATTGGTATGATCGAATATTCGAATTACCTATCAATTTGAGTAAAATATAATAATCCGGAATTTTGATTAAGCTTCCAACGTTAAAATTAGTGGAACAATGAAATTACAATACAAATTACAATATCAAATTTTTAAGATTTAACTAATGTTTTATTCCTGTTAGAGTGTGTTTGGTTTCAAGTAAGTGGAGGGAAAGGGAAAGACTATTTCAAATGAAATGTGTTTGTTTTATTTTTTAGAAGGGGGACAAAATTCCTCAAAATCACAATTTTTGTGTTTTTCCAAATTAGAGGCATTTGAACGGGATTGAAAGTGCATTTTAATCTTTAATAAATTAATATATTTACTAAAATATCTTCAATTTAATTTTAGTATTTCAAAATTATTATTTTCATTCGTTTTGTCTATTGCTTTCATCAACTTATTATAACTATTCTTCAATTTCAATTTATTTTATTAATTGTAATCACTGCAATTTATTTATTTTTAAAAATTGTTATCTACCTATTATTTATATTGTGTCGAGTTATAAAATAAATCTAATATATTCAATTTTTAACATCATGTGATAAATTATGATCTTTTAATCCTTGAATATTACAAATATTTTTCTAAAAATATTTAAGAAAAGTTTTACCTTTCAATAGCATATCTTTTATATAAAATCATAAAGATAAAAATATAAATTATTAATAAAATTCCTCTCAATCCTCCTAAATCAAACATATTTTTAATCAAAATATCTCTCCCTACTCTCTTTTGAACCAAACATATATATAATTTAAAAAATTACTCCCTCCCTCCCCTTATTTGAACCAAAGACCTTTAGTGAATTTTTACGATTAATCTATAATTTTCCATCCTTGATGTTAGTGATCTATAAAAAACAACGAGTTGACAAACAATGCTGACATGTGATCGCGTTTTATTTTTCTTTTCTTAAATATTTTACAAATATGGACAATAACTTATGTTTACTTGAAAAATAACAAAATATTCAGAAAAGGAATTTTGGCATTCGTCCTTGTAGATTAGGGGTTTTCCATATTTGGGAGGAGAAGTGTGGTGACCATTGGAAAACAGTGGAGGCGAATGTGAGACGACAACCACGAGACAACGTCATTCTGGTTGACAATCTCATTTGTGTTATTTTGCATTTATCTTTAAGTCTTGTGTTGCATTTATCATTGGTTGCATTTTTGGTGTTGTATGTTTTGCTTATATCATAAGTCATGAGTTTCAATTTGGTATTCTATTACAGGGTGGTTTTAGGGGACTATGTAGTATATTACTCATGGGGTTATGAGCATTTAGTTGAGATTGTCACGATAGATGGAGCTTATTTGAGGCATTTGATATAGTGAAAGATATTACTCAACTTGGCGATCCTGATACATGTTATGGTGGTATAACAATGAGCGAGACAAGTATAGTACAATGGTTCTTGATATTGATGTTGGTGACATATATCAATATGCCATGAGAATGAAAAGCTGCGGTGTGCCTATATGTTGAACCTAAATATGTTGGCGGTGCTCAAGTAGTCGATGTTGGTGGTGTTCAAGTTAATGATGTTGGTGGTGTTCAAGTTAATGAATAAGGTTATGTTATCATGAAGAAGACATTGTGATTAGGGCATTTGTGCATTTTGGAATTATGTTATGTAATTCTAAGACAAGTTATGCTTTTGTTTGTGTAATTCTAAGACAAGTTACGCTTTTGTTTTGTAATGCTAATACAAGTTATGTTTTGTTTGTGTAACTCTTAGACAAGTTATGGTGTAAGAGACAAGTTATGTTATTTTAATGTAATTCTAAGACAACTTATGTTCTGTTGTGTATATTGCAACATTATGCCTTTTATCATTATGTTCAATTTTTTCCTTTACATACTAAAGAATTAAGAAAACTACAAATACAACCACTAACATAAGTAAGAAACAAGAATTAAATAGAAACATTTCATTAAGGTTAAGGGATAACATACAAACAACACAACATAAAACATGATTGAAATGCAAAATGTCAAAACTATTTAGGGACGTAATTCTTAACTAATTAACCAATACATGGACGAAATGCATAAAAATACTGAGACACTATGAGCATAGAATAGCTTGCAATTTGACATTACAGAACCATGACAACAACAAATCCTAAATTTGGTTTTCGTTTTCAATTTAAATTCATGTTCTATTTTTCCTAGCCTCAACATATTTGATTATGCAACCTAGTTCATGACACTTAGAGCAATTACAAAATTTTCTTTCTATTTAGTTGATAGAGAAGAAAATCATCCCAAAAGAATATTGAAGATGAAAAAGAAAATTTCAAAATTTTTGGTTGGATTTTCATTTAAATTTGAGATGAACATTGATTTGCTATTGCAAATAATTATTTAAATAAAAGCAATTACCTCGATGATGTTGCCATGTTAAAGAAGAAAAACACAATAACGTTAAGAAAAAAACAAAAATTGCAAAAATATTTGAAGATGAAAAGAAGAGAAAAATACTTTTTGAATTTGATCCTAACTTAAATGACTCAAATGATTGATTTATCAAAATATTTAAAAAATAAAATAAAATAATTAATCAATAAACTACTTACACAAACCATAATATTATGTAAGCCATTTTTTAATTATACCATCAAACCAAGGAACAAAGCTATACAGTGCACCTTGCGACTTATGCCCCATTAATATTTCACTCATATATTTACTAATAATGATATATACCTATTCTTTTGCCAAAGTATGTTGAATAGACAATGTCAATTTAACATATAAATTAACACTTACTGTATAAAATATAATTGATTCAATTTCTTTATGTGTAATTGCTATTTAGAAATACATGTTAATATATAATTGAATTCTGATAATATAGTAGTATTGCATGTCATGAAATTAATATAAGATTTTCTATAAATTAATTTAATATTAATAATTTAGATAATATGGATCATCTTTTGATATAATATATAGTTAATTTAAGTATATTTTTTAGGAAAAATGCTCTGAGCATACCCATTTTGAAATTTTAAATTTATCTTCTTTAGAGCTAAAATCACGTCAATCTTCTCTTATTTGAGTTTCACCACAATTTTATAAAAATTATGTTCAGGAGATTCATCTTCATTTTCAGTTTTATTGGTCTATCTTATTTTATTATCTTCATTGTTAAAAATTATCTTTCAGTTGTAGAAATTATAAGTTAAAACAAGACAGATTACCCAATCAATTCAATAATATATATTTAGACATAATTGATAAATTATTCAAATTTAAATGACGAACAATATAAAAATGTTGAATAAACTAATTTCATCTAGCTTGTCAAAAGTTAAGCTCTATAATTTATTTATAAGAATAAATATATTATTCACTTTGTAAAGATTATAATAACATCAAGATTACGAAAAATTGAAAGAAATAAAATAAAAGTTGATTGTCTAACGGATTGCTTATTCCTCGCATTAAGATTATGACTGTTTATGAAAAGGTTGTTTCAACTTATCAAATAGTAAAATTTTGGTCTAAAATAAATAAGAACATCAACTCCATGAGTAAAAACAGCGGCAGAATATAAAAATCAAGCTTCATGTAAGAATACAATACAACAATCCTAAAAAACAGAATGAAAGATACAAGCATATCTCCTACAGATAACAGGGCTATAGAATCTCACACATCAAGAATGAATGAATAGAAATACCAAATTAAGAGATATAGTAGTCAAACACAGGACTAAATATTACTAGCATGTACAAGGAACAAGTAATGTTTAATGTTTGTTGGTGGTTTTGTTATATTTGGTCTTGATCCATTGGAGGCCAACAGAGGTACCCTCCTTCAACTTCTTGGCGCCAACAAAGGTACCCTCCTTCAACTTCTTGGCACCAGTGGACGCCACTGTCTTGGTCTTGTCTAGCACGTTGTTGCTTTTCTTTTTTGATTGGTTGGAACCATTGAAAGGGTCAGGACCATCATCCCATTGGTCAGCCCATGATGTTCCATGAGATCCCATTTCTTTAATTCAATTAGTTTGCTAAACAGAGAGAAGGCTGAAAAATAGGAAACAATTGAGGACTTGAGGATAATGATATGGGTGATTGAGGATAAAGAACTGAGAACTCGTTGAATGCATTTTATAGGACTAGAGAGCAAAGCAAGTTAAGCAATCCACCAATACTTTATGCCATTGATTAAGTTAATGTTATGTTATGACGTGGATTTTGACACTTGATTAAGGAATCAACAACAAGATAACTCGTTTTCTCATTTGGGAACCTTCTAGAACACGTTTATTTGACTAGGATAATCTTTTTTTTATAATGAAAATCTTGGACTTGGACCAACAGAGATAATGAAACATACACGTTTGCACTTACGTTATAATCCAAGTCTAGAACTGGTATGCTTTGGCGGCTTTATACTTGTTCTTCGAAGACTCTACGTCCCATCTGGGTGGTTTCCATTAAAAAAAGAGAAAAAGAAAATAGGACCATAATTCTACAAAAGCAATTCCAGGTCCAAATTTTTTGTGGCCATTAGTGTGATTCGCCAACTGTTTTGTTCACACCATAACCCTGGTTTCTAGCTTTTGGTTATGTTCACACCAGAACCATTCTTATTCGGTTATTCTTTTATCAATAAGAAAAAAGTTGTCTCCAAAAAGTTAATTTTTATTATACATATTTTGCACCAACCTGGGAAACTGATTTCCTTTTCCACCTTAACAATATGGTTTTGGTTTCATATACATTTAACAAAACAGTTCATTAAAATTTCACAGATTAGGTGTTCAGTCCAGCTCTCCAGTGTCTCAGGATTGGTAAGGTTGAGGTATTTGTTGAAGAGCCACCTAGAAGTGTTTAAAGCATCTCCTCTACTTACAACTGGAAATATATTTCTACGGTTTTGCCAATCATTGGTAAGTTTTATCCACTCCCTCCTCCATTCCTTTAGCTTGAAATGCTCGTCTTTCTCTAAGCTTTCTATTAAATATTTGAAATAAATAGCAGCTCTGGGACCATAATAATCATGCAGAAGCCCACTCCAGTACTTGTTTCCTGTGGAAATTAGTAAAAACAGCATGCTACCGGTTAGTGCGTGCAAATATCACACTGCTTTTCTTTTATTTTGCTGTTAACTGTTGTTCAATACCATAGTCACGAAGCAGACTAGCTTCCTCGTCTGTGTTGTCAAACCACATGGTGATTTGTGTTCTAGCATTCCACTCAAACTGAAAATGTTTAGAGCTGTAAATCAATACGGTATATGTAGGATCAGATGGATTTTCAATTATATGCCAATAGAAGTAAATCAAACCTGTCTCTTCTGTTCTTCATTTTGAGCTAGTTGTATTGCACTATCTAACCAGGGGCCTAGAAGAAACCCTTCATGGGAAGCCAACAACGCGTCCAAATCTTCCACCAGGTCTAAAAATCTTTGGCTGAGTAGGGTCACTCCATGGATATCTTGTGATTGGTATGCCTCAATGACCTTATAGAACAGCTGATTTGCATATTTTGCTAAAACTTGTCTGGTGAGATCAACAAGATCATACCTGCATAAAGAATAGATCAACAAGGTCTAACACCAAGCTACTTAATGAGGAGAAAGAATTCTTTTTAACCGACTTATCTCACCTATAAGTACTGCTTTTTGAAAGTTCATCTCCACTAGATATAAAAAGTTCCAATGCATAAATTACTTCAGATGTTGAATACCATAAGTGAGGTCGATCAAATGAATCAGTTATTTCCTTGATAATTACGCTTGAGTTTGGCTTGGCATAGGGATGAGAGCGTTCATGCTGTACTGAAAGTAAGGAAGGGTCAACATCTGGGAATGCCACAATAACATCTCTGTTTTGTCCTGTTCCAATACACAAAAATATCTGGTAAAAGCGAAACATGATCTTCTAATTATGCATGTGCAGTTGAAATGAACATAAGATATACAGGTGACGAGGTTGTCACTTGTTTACAGAAGTCATTTTTCAGATTAAAGGAGTCCAAAAGATTGAGAAATAAGCTGATGTCGTGTGATTAGTCCTTACATTCTTGAGTAAGGAGAAACAAAATACACATAATTTAGTATGCTTAACATACATAAATACAAGACATCATAAAAGGAAGAATGGATGTGTACTAATAAAAGCAAGACAATGAATGAACAATGGTAGAAGTCGAACATATAATTACATAAAATAAATGGTCTTTTATTGCAGGAGTGGAAGAAAATAATAGCACCAGGTTATAAGTAACACCGAACTACTTACATAGGCTCCATCCGTGCAATTGTAAATAGTATGATACAAGACATTCCATCCCTCTTGTACCAAAGGAACTTGTTTCCCATATCGTCTAGTTGAATACAAATCAACCCATACAAATAAGAACAACCATAATGCATTTTCAATCTGAAAGCAATACCAATTTAGTGAAAATAGAAATTAAATAAAACAAAGCATGGACTAAGCGGGGAAGCCTGTTGAAATTCTGATGTCTAAATTACAAATTAGAGGTGAATAACTAAATTCGTATGATGATAGAAAGTATCCCCTAAACCATATGTGGCAAACAATAGGAGAACATCTCCATATTCAAAATAGTGGGCATCCATATTGTGAGGGGTTCCATAGGTCACAACACCTCACGGGAGATCCCGCTAGCACGAGAACATGGTAAAACCTTGAGTGAAATAGTGCAACCAATTGGTACTAAGATTATTGTTACCTTGACATCAATTTTCTTGTGCTGAAATGCCATTTCAGACATCAGATCATAAACAACGGGATTTTGTTCGATACCTTCCATCGACATTCCAACTCCAACCTTCATAAAATCAAGCACGTATAAGAAGTATGGTTTCTACGATTTTAACAAGTTATAGAATGGCAGAAAAAGAATTCATCACAAAAAAAGTTAAGGAAAAGCTCTTACCAAAATTACTTGTGTAAATAATAGTAATATGTTTTTAGCATTTATAGTAGCTTTAGTAAGTTTGGTTTAGTTTTTAATACTCCTGACAATCATAATATTAATAGAGCAGATGGATTTCATGGTTTTTATTATAACTGTAATTCAACAGTGACACTAAATACAGAATTGAGTAACCAACAAAATCGAATAACTTGCCATTGTTGAGTTAACACTTGTTCGTGCTTCAATTGGACCAGATGCTACTGCATCTAATATCCCATACATCTCAACATTTCCTGCGAAATTGTGCAGCATACACCTGTCAAGCACAACACACACAGTCAATTTAAGACATTAAAAAGGAATAATGATGCACACAACAGACTTGGCAAACCCATACATATAACGAACTTCAAAGTACTAAATCTTAATATACAGATATGGACATAATTAAGCTAGACCTCAACCATAAATATCACAGTTTGTAGGAAAGTCCACCTGTGCTAGTTACTACGTTTCCATATAACATTGCTATGCTATAGTTATACACATAAGCTATTTCTATAATCACTGGTTTAAGCTGCTGAATGTTGGTCCATGCTGATATGTTAAACTATAGGAGGCACTGGAAAATATATTCACATATTTATACCAAGTATGCATGTCAATATAGTGGAGGCAAGTGTAAAGATAGCCAAGTAACATAAAACTGAGCAAATATTCACCTAGAGATAAAAGTGAGAAGTTATAACTGTTCATAGAGGATAAATATGTTGTGCAAATATTTTTTCTATGTCATAAATTGTGCAAACTATATAAATCTTCACATTTAAGTTGATATATATCTTGTTTTAGAGGAAACAAATTTATGCCCATTATTGTTTTGGAAAATTACACTCCTCTTCTATATAAAAAGCTTGAACCAGACCTCCTCTCTCGTGTTAAAATTCACCATTTTCTTCCTTGATAAGTAAATAAAGTTCAAAAACCAATAAAGAAGGTATTTAAAGCTTCACTTTATCTTCTCATTAAAAGGTTTATTTACATTAAAATGAAATAAAGTGTAATATATGCTTACTTGCCAAGGAATGAAGGTGTAGATTTTAACATAAGATAATAGGAAAGTGTAATCCAAAGTCTAAACTTCTCTCATGAAAGGGAACATAATTTACCCTATTTTTATTTAAAATTATATGATGGAAAATGACTTTCCAGATATAAGGAACACCATAAAACTGCTCTGAGGTAGTCCATATGGGTTTAACTTCAGCAAACAGGTCAAGAACCACCAGATTTCCCACAGGAACAGAATGCAAAAGGGCCTGAAAACAATAAATCACAAAAATCATATATGAATGGTAATTAAGTTAGAATAAATAACCAGGATGAATCCTAATTCTAGAGAGCATTTATATTGAATAGAGAATCCATTTCTTCAAATATGTATATACATTATTCTACCCATTTATCTTAAAAGGCACTGAAAGAAGAAATAGAAAAAAAGCGGTTGTAAAGGTTGCTATTTCTTTCCCATAACATTTCTTTTTTTACGATACATAATTAGCTTAACATAGTTACCCCTTACAGTCTATGCATGATAGATATTCCTAGAAACAATCAAATGTTAATGGTAAAATAAAATAGAAATCCTTGTAAGCAAAACCACGGAAATGGTTTATGTAGCCAGAACTCGACAAGATTTGCTTATAGTAAGACTTGCAGTCAAACAAGCAATGAAGTTGGAACTTGGAAGGCAAACAAGTATACACAAAAAACCTTCATTTGAGGAGGTCTCCAGAACGGATCATATGAAAATAACCATCCCTGCATAGATAAAAATAGAACCATTAGAATTTAGAGGATGCATAAATCTACTTGGATAAAAATGTTAGCATCATTATATACAAAAGGTAGAACTTAGATGTATCAAATCAAGATTAAATTGAAAAAAGATAAATAACTAATTTATGTCACCTGCATCAACCAAACAGCATCATTATCACCACTCTGCATTCCCTTGAAGATTGTTGCACCTAATGAAGAAATGTACTCTGGATCATCAACGGGTGGGGTGTTCTCATCAAAGGTATCGCTGAGATTGATCCATCATACTATACATTAGTGAACGAAAGGACAGGTTCTTCATGAAAAATGTGATTGTGATAAACCATAATTCAAATAATCTGGAGATCTATCAAAAACATCTATTTTCTAATAATAAAATTAAAAATTTACATATATTTAAATGCATTGGTCATGGTTGTTTTTAGTAAAACCAATAGCTAAACTTAACTTAATATTGAAAACATAATAATAGCTTCAGAAAAGTTAAGAATGAACCAACAAGAATTTGACTTGCAAAAGGTATGTGTCTGATGGATGAACAGAAAGAACGTGAAAATCCTTTACAGGGAAGATGTGACAGCTAAATCTCAAATATTATCTGAGGAGCTTACATAGAACTAAAGAATACCAAAGTATGCTGGGAAGGAGCTCCACGGGTATGCAATATATTGCATAAAAGAAAAAATGTTCAAAAAGTATTCCATAAACCAAATTACAGTGATCTCCACAAAGATTGGAGTAATGAAATTGATAATTTAAGATCTATAATTAATTGATGAGCAAATAAAAACTTACCAGTTGTAAATGTGGCTGGATCTTCCATATTCTAGATGAAAAGGTAATCAAATATCACAAAATATTAACTGATATCGAGATATATATTTCAGAATGGTTGCGTATCATTTTACCATGTCACACATTAACTTAGAATGAAGTATGTATATCACCTTTCAGCTGTTGTTCAACAAATGCTTTACCGATCTCAACAAACAAGGGATCAGTTGCATCAAGAAGATAAGTGCAGGTCCATTTGGGGTCGCTCTTAACAGAAAACCTACGAAAAAATGGTCGATAAAGTTTGTGGGTGATGGATATGGATGTAAAAACAACAGGAAAATGAATACAATCACAGGCAATGAGGCCATTATTAATGGCTCTCTCACACATTATCATGAGAGTTGAGTTTATTGTTCTGTATTAAGTTCCACACATTATGTGACTGCTTGCCCTATATATAGATTGGCTCTCTGCTTTCTTTCAGTTTTGCCTACATAGGTTGGTGAAGTTCAATTCCACATGAGTGCTTCTCTATCCATTAACTAGGTTTATCTATATAAATACATTGTGTCAATAATATGCAGAAAAGCAAAATCAGTGGGTGGCACTTTCATAATTGATCTCAATTAAATATGCACAAGTACAAACCTCTCCGTTTTAGCTATCCAGGCATGATGTCTTCAATATTCAGAAAAGTAAAATCAATGACATGCCTACTTTTTTAAGTGGTGAAGACAGTACGGGTGCTAGGATTTCAATGAGTAAGATACTAGCACTTCAATGAGTAAGATACCGCTTTTACTTTTTTGTAGGATGGTGATGAGTTTACAGCTGTTAAACATGCAACTTACCTCTCCAAGCCACTTCAATAATTGATTTTCATATTTCTTCGCTAAGATGTCATCTCTAAATAGCTTGCAACTTATATGAAAATTGTTTAAGCAAGTTTCCTAGTTAATTGTAAAATTAGTTTATACATAATACTTAAAAATAAACAGTTAATCAATAAGCACTTAATTAAACGCTCCCTTGAACCGGTGTGGTTGTTCGGTAAGACTAATTACACCAAGTTCAAACCAACGGGTATAACATTGTACTTACCAATTTCCCAAGCGTGTTATTTTTGCTGATGGAAATATATATTTCAGAGCAGCGGGGACATTTCCAGAAAAAGCTGGCAGGACTGAAAAGCAATTATTCGGTATTAAAATAACTTCCAGAAAACAAGTCGAAGGTGAACTGGAACCAATTGGTCATGATATAGTTTGCATAAGGTTCAACCATAATTTATCAGTGTCTGGTAGAAGAGTCAATGATAGTAATAATGACTAATGAGTACCAGGAGTCATCCCAAGCTCATACGTTCTGTCAAGAATTTTCTTCTGTAAGATTAATTGCTGATCAAACCAGCTCTGTGGAAGTGGTCCGCCCCACCTGGAATCGAAATATCATTAAAATATGATTGCTCATTCTTTCAAACTATCGCTGCTGGTACCAAGTAGAATGACAATGAAACTCTAGCCACAGAGAAAGAGTGTTTACTAAAAGAATCAGACTTGACAATTTCATAATGAAACTGGAGCAATTATACATAAATTGTTCTAGTTGAGTGGTTTCCACAAATTATTTATACAAATTTTATGTAAGCCTTGAGCTAAAAACATGCTATTAATATCAAACAAGAAGCCCGTGAATTCTACCACTCACTCACCCATGTAAGTTTCCCATACGTGACCATCCGAGAAATGCTGGACCTCCAAAGAAATCATCCAAATTAGAAATGCTCATGTTAAATTTCTCCTGCAGATTGATTATAAGGTCGGTTATCTAAGAAATACCGTGGAGCAAAATTTTGTGAGACAGTATCCAGGATTACTGACCCACTGCTATGATGATGTCAAGGCACCACTTTTATTTCCTTATCGTCATTTAAAGGTCAATGAAACCAAAACAACCAAGTAGAAAATGCTAAGAATTACACAACAAAAATCTGTACAAGAGAACTAAGGTACCACTATAACCACACCTAGACAGTTATATATCTTTCAAAGCTGCCAGATAATGTTTCCTTCGGGGATAAGATTGTAACAGAACTCGTAAAACTATATTCAAATACATCTACACAAAGCACAACTTAGGTATGTTGTTGTAGTTATATCACGATGACAGTATCATAAAACACTAAACCTGTCATAAAATTGGATTACATCTGAAAAGAATACCTCTAAATATCTAATAAAAAGTTACTTATAATAATGGAAATAACTGGCCATGTGAAGTTGTTTTGGAAAACTGTTTTAGAAATGTAAAATCATTATTGAGCGGCTCCCACAATTACAATTTAATTATATCTAAGCGAATGGAACTGATGAGACTGAAATTTAACAAAAATGCCGTTCACCTCACTTTTGTTCACATATCAAATGTCATTTAAGATATAATCTATCTTTGATGATAATGCTTTACGAAACTAGAAACAAAACTATTAGTTTCATGGTGAGCTAAAGCTTTATATTAAGAACTTTCTAAAGTAATGCCCAAATTTAGTTTAAAGGTTTGTAATGTGTGGGTTCAAAGACCATCTTCAGAAGGTTTTCATGAGTGACAAATAAGTTACAATGCCAAGCCCATTTGAAGAATTATGTAAAGACAAATTGGTATGAAAATGAATGACCTTGAACACTTTCTGCCAGATAGCCTCCTGCCCCGTAAATGCAAGGGGCAAGTTGACACCTTGCAGAGCCATCCAGTCAATTTCTTTTTCCCATCTTTTCCAGTCCCACCAAGCAAAAGAATCTTCCAAAAGAAAATAACAAGATCACATGAAAATGAAATGAAATCTTTAGATGCCAATTCCATACACGGCGGCAAAGACATACGATGAGAAAACAAGAAAGTAGCTTACAGCTAGAAGTAACAGCATTCTGGTAATAGCTCCATGGAACAGGCCTCCGAACCGAGATTCCGGCATCATGAACACGCGGCAGGAACCCGACATTGGGTACTGAAAATAGTTGGGAGCCACCGGTTTTGTCCCAAGATATATGAACCACACCAGTTCTTCAAATACCAATGCAAACCAGCAACAATATCCACTCCTGTTGTTCCTTCAATTCTGTTGAGAATTAAACGAAAATCATCATCCGTTCGTTTAGCTTATATCTTACCGCTCTCTCTAGTTTAACAACCACACCTTCTTACATCAATGAAAAATTCAACATATATTTAAATTAGTAATTAAAAAAGATAATTGTTAAGACTCCTGCATTTTATTATATAAGGTCTAGACATAAATTTATAAGTGGGGAAAACCCTCACGCAATCCTCCCACTCAAATTCTAAAAATAATAAAAGATATACTAAAGTATTTTGACATCTTGATAATTGATTGATCACTCAGTTCGGTTCAGTTCAAAAGAAGCTTTAGTAACATAAATTTCTAAGACACTCTTTCGAACTTTGTAGCACCGACACGTCTGAAGAAAGGCGTGTCCGTGTCAATGTCAGTGTCAGACACGACATTTGTAATAACGTTAATTTTATTCATTTTTTAAATTACTACTGGTGTTGAAGTGTCTGTGTCAATGTATGATCTACCTCAGTGCATGCTTTTGAATATTATTCATCACCCACTACTTTCCATTAGTAAGATTAACTAGAGATTCATTTATAATAAATAAACTGTTCAAAAGATAGAATCAATCAATTTGTTGGTCAAATAAACAGAATCTCAGTTTGTGAAGAAATTCAAAGGTAACGTACCGAATTTGAGGACTCCCTAGTGTTGCAAAAGAAGGATGGTTATTGATAGTGAAACAATATTCACCTCCGCATTGCTTCTGTTAAAGCCAAAAATTAGTCAAATAAGTAGAATTAGGTCAAAGCAAGAAAGAGGAAATTGAAATACCTTAGAGGATGCGAAACTGGAAGGAAGATGAATGGGAAGGCAGCAATCGGATGAGGAGGGATCGTGCAGCAGCTTCCTGAACGGACGGAGGAGCTCTTTCTCGGTCTTGGATTTGAAGAATGCGGGAGATGGCATCAATGCCGAGGGTGGAAGATAAGGCTGGTTCGGAGGAAGAAATGAAGAGAGAGAAGATGAAGATGAGAGAAATGGCGAGAGATTGTGACTCCATGATAGACTGTGGGATTGGGAACTTGGAAGAAAATGTAGAAAGGATTCATTTCAGTTTTATCGCAAGAAGACAACGTGTAAGGGAAGGCCGGCCAACCCAGTCGAAAGCTTACCGCTTGCCGCCAGATTTGTGTTTGTTTGTGACTTTTTATTTAAGTGACGCAATTTTAAATTTTATTCTCACTATACCACATTTAAAAAAAAAATCTTAAATTTCACACTTTTAATTAGAATATAATCTATATTATCATTTTAAAGTAGGGATGGTAATAGATACTCATAGCACGAGTATGATTGAAAGTAATTTCTTGTGTCGTAAAATATTTGATTTGATTTAGGAGTGTGGAAACAGTTTATTACACACGGATTTGATTTTAGATTTAGATAGATTTTATTTAAATCTGAGATAGAATATATTTGATTTGCCTTATGGAGCAAACTAACCTAAATTTATAAATAGAGGGAGTAACTTTTATGTTTTGTAATTGAATTCATTCACAGTATTTTGCAGTTGCAAAGTGCTTTCCACAATTTGTGGGCAGAGAGAAACTGTGCAGAAAATAATTCTTTTCTTCTAGATTTTTATTTAATTGTCTTCATTATCGTTGTATTTAATAATATACATGTATTTGTCTCATCAAGATTGGTTAGATGGATATCATGAATTTTAGATCTGATATTGGATATTTACAAATATTCATAAATATTATTCTTTATATTTAAAATATATATATAAATAATTATTTTTAATCTCTTTTAAGACAAATATTTTAAATTTAACACATAACAAATAATAACAAAATAAATCACATTAGTTTATTTCTTCTTTTATTAAATTAATAATAATAATAATATCATATTTAACAAAATAATAAAATAATAAATTAATATTTAAATATTTAATTATTAATCTCTTTTTAAGATTAAAAATTTTTTTTTATTTAAATAATAATAAAAATAAATCATAATTTATCATTATTCTTCTTTTATAAATAGTAATAATAATAATTTATTAAACAAAATAATAATAATAATAAAAAATAATATATTTAAGATTTTCTAATTATTAATGGATATGTATCATTAAATCCATATCAGTACCGTAAGTAACCGGTTAACTAAATATTTGTTTATTTTATCAGTGGATACCCATTAAACTGTCATACCCGTGCCCGTGACGGATTACGAATATGGGTTTTTTGTCATCCCTACTTTAAAGTTAGCTACACTTTGCTGATCAGACATCTGAACAAACTTTTTCGTATATAAAATTGATCATATGATATTGATAACTATTATTGTAAAAATCTCTTAAAATAAAACTCATAAAAATTAAAAATTCAAAATTATGTGATATTTTTTTTAATAAAAATTTATTAGTAAGTCAACTTTTATAATTAATTTAAATTTTATTTTAAAATAAAAATCATTTGGTTTTTAAATATTTAAAAAATCAATATTGTTAAGAAATATGATTTAGGCTAACTCAACTCTACAAAAGCGGCTAATGAGGTTAGGATTACTCTCACTTATAAGCACGTGTACAGACTATATATTGTCCAATGTGGGTGATCCGATAGCAGAACTAGATAATTGAAGCGTGAAAATAAGTGATGGATGACCCGATATCAGAAAATTCATAGTAGGTAGTCTATTAGATCTTAAACAAGACTTTTGATATCATGTTAAAATATGAGAGACTAAAAGACAATTGAATAACCTGTGTGTTTTGAAAAGTACTACGGTGACTTTATTATATCTGTAGATTACAACTAATTACATGATATGCAATTATTCTTAATATTGTATATTTACAAATATCAACACCTTGACTGGGTAGTAGTTTGATACTTGGATTCATATAAGTATCAGTTGGTTTAACATTCAACAAGCTTGTTTCTTCCAAAATATCCATAGCGTATTTTTTTGCTGAGAAATCACCACACCGTCTTTAGATTGGGCTACCTCAATACCTAATAAATAGTGGAGTTTATCGGATCTTTTATCTGAAATTGATTTGAGAGATGTTGTTTCAACTAGAGTATTCCATGTGGATCACTACCAATTATGAAAATATCATCTACATACACAATAAGATAAATACACCTTTGGGTCGAGTGATGATAAAAAAACAAAATTGTCAGCTTCATTAGGGACCATGCCAAATTATTGTAGTAGAGTGTTGAATCTGCCAAACCAATCTCTCAGAGACTGCTTAAGACCATAAAGAGACTTGTATGGCCTACACACCATATTCGATGACTCCCTCTGAGAAACAAACTCATGTGGTTGCTCCATATATACTTCCTTTCAAGATCACCGTGTAAAAATTCATTTTTGATATTAAGTTGATGAATATACTAATGTTGAATGGCTGCAGTGGCTAGACATATTCTAATAGAGTGCCATCTTGTCTACTGGCGAGAAGGTATAACTATAATCAAACCCAAAAATTTGAATGTACCCTTTGGCTACTAAGCGAGCTTTAAATTAATCAATCTTACCATATGGATCAACCTTTACTGTATAATGCCAATGAGAACTAGCAAGTAGGGTGAGGATTACCCCACATATATGATCATGTTTAGGCCATGTAATGTCCAATGTTAGACTCTTAACACACCCTCTCACACTCAGGACTAGACAACTGAAGTGTGGAAATAAATTATGGATGTCTCGATAGCGGAAACTTGATAGCAGGTGGCCCGCCAAATCTTAAACGAGGCTCTGATACCATGTTAAAATACGAGAGACTAAGAGACATTTGAATACAACTTCAGGGAGAGGTGCGATAGACGTTGGTTAACTTTGCTGATATGTTTGAAGTGAGCGAGAAGTGGGGGGTCAACCGTACGGGTCTCTAGTGGGCCAGGTTCCGTAGAATGATAAGGGACAATGGTAGATGGGACTTCCTGAAAAGGTGTGGGGGTACTTTCTTGAATGAGTTCATGAGTTACTTGAATGAACTCGAAATATAGAACAGACTTGAAGAAGGTAACATCGGCTGATACAAGGTATCATTGTAGAGTATGTAAATAATAATGATAACCTTTTAGGGGTCGGTGATAACCAATAAAAACACACTTTAGTGATCGAGTTGATAGTTTATCAAGACTAGTAGAGAGATTATGTACAAAACATGTGGATTCGAAGACTCAGGTGGAATTGGTTGAAGTGGGGAATTAAGAAAAATGATTGAATGATGGATTTTATTGTTAAGGACAAATGAGGGAATGCGATTTATAATGTAACATGTCGTTAGCACAACATTCCTCCAAAATCGAAGTGGAACATTAACATGGAGAAGTAGGGTCTAAGTGGTTTCTACAAGATGTTAAGTTTTGCATTCGACTACCCCATTTTGTTGAGGTGTATAAGGGCTGGATGTTTAGTGGAGAATACCATTGTTGGTCATAGAAGTTTGAAATTGTTGGGATAAATATTCACGAGCATTATCCCTTCTTAAGGTCGAATAGACACACCAAACTAAGTTTTTATTTTTTATAAAATCGTTAAGAAATAGAAAATAATTCAAATCTATTTTTCATTAAAAATAACCACGTTCAACTTGAAAAATCATCAATAAATGTGACAAAATACCTAGACTCAAGAGTAGAGACAATACGCAAGGGACCCCGGACATCAGAGTGAATTAAAGCAAAAAAGGGACGAAGTTCGTTTATTGACTCAATTGGGAAGTTAACTACGAGTATGTTTCCCTAACTCACACAACTCACAATGTAAATTAAATAACTTCGGTAAATTTTGCACCAACTTTTGTTGTTTGGGAAAACTGGGATTATCTAACTGAGCATGGAAAGTGAATGGAGAATCTTTTGATGAGCATGTCTGAGGTGTAATTTTAACTTTTTGCATAACTAATTATGAAATTTCTTTGAATTATGTTGAATGAATATTATGAATTATGTTGATTGATCTTCCCAGAGATAAAATCGCAGAGGCACATTCGAAAAAACCTAACAGGTGACTTCGCATGTGGACATGTGAAGTAAATCTAAGAAATCACGTTGATGGTTTGTTCGCATGTGCACTTACAAATTCTGAAAATATTTAGAATTTTTCACAACATGTCTTAGAGCAATAAGTAAATAATGCGGGGCGATAGCTCTTCTAACAAATAGGATTCAAACAAGATCTTAAAAATAACACTTTAAATATAATTGGTTGATATGCATTAATAGTATAAATAATTTTTATATCGTCATTTAATTATAACTATTAAATAATTTTTACATTGTTAATTAATTATATCATTTATTTATATTTGTTTGACTTATTTTAATTACACTCAAAGCATCTTTATAAATGATTGTGAATAGGGTTCAACCAATTCGAAAATAATTTGAAATTCGGTTCGATAATTAAATCGTTGAATTATGTTCATGAACTAAATGAGTTTAATATGAGCTAAGCAATAAGTTTATTAACTAAATTAATTGAATTTAAACTATACATAGCTCGACTCATTAAATTCATAAATCAATTCAATTATATGAGATGGTTTAAAGATTTTCTCCTAAACTTAATCCTATATTTTCTTTTAATATAATAATTTTTATTGATAATTTATATTTTCAAGTGAGCAAAATATTTTAAAAATAGTTATACAAATAACATCAATATTGTATAAATTTTAATTTTATAATTTTACTTCTACATTTTATTTTAAAAATATTAATTTATAATATCAAATATATAAAATAATAGACTTTTAAGAAAATGAATTTTAAATCATGAAACAATCGAGTTGAACCTAATGAAATGAACATAATGAGTTGAAGCGAATCGATTCGTGAACTTCTAATAAATCAAATTTGAATAGAAAAAAATATATTAACTCGGTGATATTTAATTTGAATTATATATATATATATATATATATATATATATATATATATATATATATATATATATATATATATATATATATATATATATATATATATATATATATATATATTATAGTGAAATTTTTTGTACTGAAACTATGAAAAGAAAAATATTATCAGTTTTTAAATATTCTGCTGTGATTTAGAGACAAGGTAGAATATAGATAAAATACGATAAAAATTAGAGATAAGAAAGATGATAGGATATAATAGATGATGATATAATAGTGATATAATAAAGATGTTCAATAATTTTTTAGTGTACATATGAAAAGAAACATTATATTAATGTGTTATTATTTTATGTGTTTGATTCACACTTACTAATGACATCATATGATACATATTATATTCAAATCATAAAATTATTCATTAAAAAAATTACATTTTTAAAATATTTTTAACTTAATAAATAAATAATACAATTTTTCTAAAATAAATTAAATAAGTTTTGATAACATTAATAAAAATTTATTGACACTATTGAATAATTCGTTTTCTTACAAAAAAATATAAATAGATAATTTATCATATACATTAGATATGTCATATAAAAGTATGTTATATTTTGGCTAAAAAATATGTTATTTTATACACAAATGAAAAAACTTATATGTAATTTTTATGAAAATAATTAATAATACATTTTTGAAATTTTAACAATAATCTTATTTTTAGTTATTTTAATTTTTATAATAATTATTAATAAATTTAATGTCAAAATTTTGTTTAACTTTTATTTATATTATATTATGTTTCGATTATGTTTTTTAATATTTAACTTTTACAAGGATAAATTAAAAAATTATTTTCTTATAAGTCTGTAGATTTCTGATACATCTTAAATTCAGGATAAATTTTTTAATTAAAGAGTCATGATATGATTAATTTTTAATTTATCATATTCTACTATCTTACTAAAGACATAATATGATATAATTATCATACTTCGTCTCTTATCTTGCACAAATAAATTATTTTTCATATCAATTGTTCCAAAGTGAAAGTGGGAAGAACTGTTTTCAAACATTCAAACTAGTAAAATTTTAAAAATATAATTTGAGAATTTTAAGCCTTAAAAATATAATTTTAAGCCTTCGATGCTTAAGTTAGTGAAAATTTTAAAATATATTTTGATAATAAAAATAGATAGTATCTGCGATCAACATGTAACGTGATTTATATACTTAGTTTGGTTAAACTATAAGTTAATTGCTCTAGGCTTTTGACTCATCCATAACAATTGTCCTTAGTCGAGGCTAAGTGGCACATGCGAACTTTAAATTCTTATAAAAGATATTAATTGTTTGGATATCTTAATTGATTCAATTTAAATTTTATAAAAGATATTAATTTTTTGGTCAATCTCAAATCTACGTTATTATAATTATGAGATATTATTTGCTTTAGATATTAAAATTTTCATGGGTTTTATCTTTTATAAAAGACATTTTGTGAGATTAAGATGTATGATTACTGTATATAAACAACTCTCACTATTAATTTCCAAACTATGTGAAATTATTTTGTCAGCTCATAACATCAAATATCCATATTTAGTATGACTTTTTTTTTGTTATTAGGTTCATTTTAGAAGTGATTTTGTTTTGGTATTAAACGTTAACACTTTTACTATTACCAATTCTTCCCTCTGAGAAAATGTTTAATGCTAACGTTGCCTTTATGTCCTATCCAAAATTAGTGATTCACCTTACGAATGATTAAGCCAAGCTTTTAGTTAACAATATTCCCATATGTATGCCAATACTTCTCAACTCGTTCTCTTACCAACTAGCAAACCACTTATCAATCACTCAATGATCCTCATATTCATTATGCAAGAGTTGTAAGTTGGAGATGACTCACTTGTCTTTATTTCCATCTCTTTTTTCATGTACCATACACAAAACAACAGAAGTAGCATATGAGTTCACTCAGTCACAAGTTAACACGTTACATGTACCATGTGAATTAATCCATCATGGTAAGAAAAAAAAAACTGCAGCATGGAACCTCCACCACTACACATGCTACATCTATCTCGTGACCAAAGCATTGACAACACCACATGGTGAAAGATAGAGTTTCTATATTTGGTTATCAAGAACAATTTCACAAATAAAGAAACACAATAAATAATGGCACTTCAATATACATTCCTAGTTAAATTCCATAAGTCACATATAAAAACAATCTAAAATATTATTACAGGTGTCTGCTGACTCTATGATATGTCTATAAAAAATTTTCACTTAAAAGACCAACAGACAATGGAGACATGGGTCGTGCAAGTGGCATAAACAATAACCTAATTTTCTAGGTGTGTTTACTGTTTTATAAAGTGTTTGATTGGGATTTAAAAGTAGCAAAATAACTTTATTGGATGTGAAGATCTATCTCCATTAATTTGATGATTATATTTTTCATTCCTTTAATGGAAACCCTTGGTCCCCTAAGTGTACCACTATAGAAGATATTTTTATATATTTATCTCTCTATCATAGACATGCTTTTGTTTGGTTTTTTTAATACTCCCTCTGGTCTAGACACTTAAAAATGATATACTATATTGTTAAATGTAATTGGTTTTTTTATTCTCATAATAAATATATATAGTTAATAACAGGGTTCCAATTATGAGAATATATAACAAAATATAAATTGATTAAATTATTTTAGTTTATTAAATACCATTCAACAAAATTGTTGTAATACCTTCAAACTTTAAGCGAAGAAATCAAATATTTTAATATTATAAAATTTTTAAGTTTGTTTGCGGATTTGTTCATTAATGAGTTATATCTTTAGTTTGTTAAGATTTGGTCAATTATAAATATGATTTTTTTTTGGTTGTTAATGTGTGGCGAAAAAAATCTAAAAGATAAAATCATTGTGAGAAGTGTTAGGGGACAATTCTAGGAAAACATGTTACATTAGGGAGACACCTTTGTGAGAGAATACCACATATCCACTTAAAATTTTAAGGTGATAGGTGTGTGGGTTCTCTCACTTATAGAGTGTTTAATCTTCCACTTTCTAACCAATGTGAGACTTCTTCCTCACACTTGATTCTCTCATGTGAAAGTTTTCTCTTTCGCATCCACTTGTATCACCGTTGACACTCTCCAATGAAACACCTTCTACGCAGTCCCTATCTCGAAATCATAGGCACATGATACCACTTTTAGAGAAAATTTCAAAGAGAGAGCATGTTAATTAGGACACACCTTTGTGAGAGGCACACACATATCCACCTAAAACACATGCATATGAGCAATAGATAAAAATTCCAAACATTTTATTCTTGAGGTTGACAATATTTTAGAATTGCCAATTTTATTCTTGGAGGTTGACAATATTTTAAAATTATCAAAGCAATTTAGAATTTAGAAAACACTTTATATATACTTTAGAAAACAAGTACGGGTGTTTTTTAAATAAGAGATAGGAGGATTGAATATTAATCATTAAATTTGATAAATGGTCTTGATGTACATTTATTATCATGATCTCATCAAGACCATTTATCAAATCCAATATATTAAATTATATCTCTTATCTCTTATATATATAAATAATACTATATATATATATATATATATATATATATATATATATATATATATATATATCATATAGGAGGACTTTTAAATAAGAGATAGAAGGGTTTAATATTAATCATTGGATTTGATAAATGATCTTGATGAAGTCATGACAATAAATGTTCATCAAGACCATTTATCAAATTCGATGGTAAATATTAAATCCTCGATCTCTTATTTTAAAAAGTCTCTTACATGATACATCCCACATGTGTGTGTGTGTGTGTGTGCGCGCGTGTGTGTGTGATTCTTAAATTGAGAGTTACAAAGATTGAGAATATCTTATAGATAGAAAATTGAGTTTGTTATTGAGAACTCAAAAAAACATTTTCTTGTAACTCATATCGTAATATCTTTGTTGTGAATCTTGTTATTAATTATGACAAAATTCAATATCAATTTGTGAGACAAAGAATAGTTGCAACCAAAATAAATAGTTTACAACAATAATAATTTGTACACAAATAATATAACAGAAAAAGACGAAGGTTTATTTACCCAATTCGATCAAACGATCTACTATGGGGAGAGAACAACTCTCTAATATACTCAGAAAGTTGTTATAAGAGATTACAAATGAGTTACAAGAAAATAGCTTTCGCCTTCAGATTCTCAAGAACAACCCTGAAGATGCCTAAGAATTACTCTATTTTCTATCCAAGTGTTTCTCAACCTCTTCAACCTACAATATATGAATAACTCAAACCCATTGTGTAAACAAGTATTTCCCAATTTCCAATAACCTTAAATAACCCCAAAAGTTTCCAAAATCTTTGTCTTCTAAGTTTTCTCTTGAGAATAGCCAAAACCTTATGTTATGCCTTTAAACCCTTGTTCTCCCTTGTTGGTATAAGCTCTAAGATTGTCAGACCTGCAAGCATATAAGAGATACATATTTATAAAAGCAAATATCCAACAAACAAAGACCAAAATCACAATCCAATTATACATGGATCCATTGACCAAGCCGAGAAGAGTCCAAAACACGAAAAATGATATCCAAAGCTAGCATAACTGTCCTTTGAGATACTACAATAACTTTCCTTACCTTATCATGAGTCAAATGATAATCGATATATGTGTAATTGTCCCACTACTACTAGCATCCATAGTAGGAAACTCCACCTCAATGAGTTTTCTCCGTTATAGTTTCTACCAAGTTTCTCCTTGGTTTCACTATTCTTCTTGAAGAAATTCTCTATCAACCAAGTAAGTTATTTTAACCTCAACTCTTCCTCAAAAAGTTAATAACAACTCAACGGTAACATGCATTTTTATCCATTGATTTTTGCAAAATTCATTATACTCCTCTGAAACTTTCTCAAGTCATTCATAATGCTTTAAACCCAAACCCCATAGTTATTCTTTGTCATGAAAGCCTCCACTAGTTAATTATGATTGAAAAATATTTGAACCTTATAAAATATATAGACCATATATTTTAGACTCTTTAACAATAATCAATTCATCACGCGAAATCTTTAAAATTCCATGTTCAACTCTATTACAATAGCCTAGATCATCAAACATACTTATAGATAAAAAATTTCGCCTGAGTTCTAGAACATATCTATATTGTGAATAAGAAGTTCACGATCATCAAACATTTTAAGTCTGACTGTACCAATACCATGAACCTTGTAAGTCTTATTATCAACAAGAAAACAACTCCACCTTGAACCATCTTCAAAGTTTCAAAGTATTCTATTCTTAGACACATGTGATAAGAGCAACTGAGTCAATGACCCAACTATCTTCACTTTGAAAACTCGATAATACTAGTGTTTCGGCTTACTCATAACTTTCCTCACCCAAGGCAAGTGCAGCTTTAACAGAATCTTCATTGACCTTTCTCTAAGGACAATCCCTTTTAAAGTGATCTATTTTCTAACAATTAAAATATTTTACCTTTGACTTGTCAAACCTCTTTGATTTGGACATCACTTTACACCCACCTTCTCCTCGTGACACATTTAAGCCTTCACCAGTATCTTCAATCTTTAAATCTTTAGACTTTGAAAATTCTTTTACTTTCACCACCGTCTGGACTTCGTCCAAAATAATAGTATATTTCTTACCATAAATAAGGACATCCTTAAAGTGCTCAAAGGATCTGGGTAATGAAATCAACAAGAGCAAAGTCTTGTCCTCATCAATAATCTTCACTTCAATATGCTCAAGATCATCATTAATCTTATAAAATTCTATAAGTTGTTCAACTATGGATTTGTACTCCACCATTTAGAATGAATAAAGTTATTGTTTCAGACACAACCTAGACAGATGGGAAGAGCATCCTCTGATGATATCTTGGTTGGAGGAATGATTACAAGGATAGCTAGCCATTTAGGCTATGAGCTAGATAAAGCACCTGTCTCTGGTAAGCATCTAATTGATATGAATGCTATGATTAACCAAGGTATGATTCATGTACATGGAAGCCGATTTGGATACATTGTTTCAAAAAAGGTTATCATGATGCTCCCTGCTCCCGAGCGGATTTCCGTATTAAACCGTCAAAATTGGGAACACATGATTTTTGCTAATGATTTTTAGTAGCAGATGATATGGTGGAACAATCTGAAGAACACCACATGGAGGAGGATGCTAGAGGACCAGATCCAATGGACTAACCTCCAGCTATGAGTACTCAATAAGGCATAGGATCCTCATCGTTTTCCCAAGAGGAATGGGTCTGGTTATATACAGAGCTGGGAGATCTGCATGCTGACGAGACTCGTCAAGGGGTCGAGCTATTCTGTCAAGGAGTGGAACAAATCCGACAAGGGGATATGTTGAATGACATGAACAGAATGCTGCAACATTTGATGTTGCAGTTTCTACCTCCATCGCGACCTCCGAATCAGTAGGGCTCTGTGAGTACCCTTTCTCGTTTGTTCTTAAACATTTGGGGACAATGTTTAGTTCAATTGGGGGAGGGTTTTCTTTATTTTTTTTGTTATTCTTGTTCATTTTTCATTTTGTTTTTGAATTCCATTGCCTTCTTGGTGTTAGTCACTAATTTTTTACAAGTTTGATAGTACTTTTCTTGAGTAAGACGGACGAGCAGTTTAGTGGATGAAAGACACAACTCGAACTTGTTCCTTGATCACCCCTAAAAATGGATACAGCTGAAGAAAAAGATAAGTGTTGGACGGACTTGGATGACACTATTTTAAGAGAGGAGTATGGTGCACCCGAGTATGAAAAGAGGTGCAGGACGTAAGGAGTGTTGAATCATGTGAGCTTATCCAACATGGTGAGAATATATAAAGCCAAACACACAAATATCATCATGAGATTTCATTCAGGTATGACTTTATCACTTCGATCTTGTATGTATTCTACTAGAACAACACAACATGATAGCACTCACTGAGGCACGTTGTTTGTTTTTCACCCTGAGCCTTTCTAGCCATCATGTATCATATGTTTATCCTTTGTGAGCCACATTTGAGCCTTATCCATTTGTTTGTTTTCACTGTATATATAACAATTAGCCATGCATTTTCCTACCATTCGCTCGGCATACTTATCGGTGATATTTAGAGTGTGCAAAAAAACCTAAGTTTGGGGTTCGGAATCTCGAGAGAATAGGGCAGGTGCAAAAAAAAAAAGAGAAATAAATACAGTGAAAAAAAATGAAAAAAAATGGGGAAGCATGTGAATATCTCGAAAAGAAAAAAAAGCACCTGCCTGAACACTTCAAATGAGACCCCAATGTAAAAATATTGCACAGAGACAAAAGAAGTTGAATATATGTCGAGCCGAAAAAAACCTTTGTTTATCCCTTTTCTTTGTTTATCCCACTGTACCCAAGCCCCGTTACAACCTAAAGACCTCAAAAAGTGTGTGATCTGTGTGTGTAGTGATGGTAGAGTTCATTCAAGGTTACGAGTTGATTTTGCATATTTTGAATTGTGAGTGAATAAACACTTTAACCCCTGGAGACTTGGTGAGAAGTGTGAAAAAGCTTGCAGGTGAAAGAGTGCTCTAATATGGAAGTGCAACTGATAGTTTTGATCGGTGAGCCAGAATCTCAATTAAGAAGGTAGAAAAGCTAGTTGCTTAGAATATCAGTTGTATTATGGTAAGAGAAATCCTGGGGTGACCTTGTTGTTGTTGTCTGCATTACTCGAAGACAAGCAATGAACTAAGTTTGGGGTTGTGATCGTTCACCATTTTCACTGCTTTCTGTGCTCATTCTGGTATAAGCTTGTCAACTTTGTAACATTTTAGTTTGTTGTTTTTCTTGTTTTGTCTAAATTTCATTTTAGTTTACAAATGTTTCTTTGTGCGGAGTTTATTTAAATTTCATGGTTCTTTCAACACTTTTGATGGTTTGGTTTGGTAGTGTGTAGTATCTCAGATACATAGGGTAAAAAGGCAGAAGTCGTAGCACGCGAAAAAAAGAAAAATCCTAAGTTCCAGGACACGACACGCCACGTGTCACACGACAGAACCGTGTCACGACCTGAGACCATGTCGGAGAAGGTTGAAAGAGGAAAAGATAAAGTTATATGGCAAAGGACACGGGTTCGTGTCACTAGCTGGTGTCAAGGTTAAGGAAAAGTGTCTTGATCGGAGGTTGACATGGCCCCGTGTCTTTGGACATGACCGTGTCGATCGGGCGAAAGATTTCACTATATGTGATTTTTGGATATTTTTAAAGACCAAGAGCACTCCGGACATTTGACACGGTTGAGAGATGACCTAGCATGACTAAAACCTAACTTAGAGAAAAAGGAGATACTTTTGGATATCGAAAAAATTACGAGAGAGGGTCTTTGGAGCATTCAGAAGAATTGGAGAAGAAGACTCTTTTATCGTGGAAGCAATTGAAGAATCAACCAATCCAAGTTTTATTGTAATGACTATCTTACTTCTTATTGTTGTTTTTGCGAATATTATGAGGCTAAACCCCCAATGTTGGGCGTCCTAGTTTTCTATGTTAAGAATATTGATTGCTTTGTTTTAATCAACATTAGAGTTCTTTATGCATCAATTTTGGGGTTAAGAGTAATTCATAGTTTTACCCTATGGAACATAGGATTTCAACTGTTTTAACACATTAGAGTCGGACGGTCATATTAAGGTTCTCTAAACAATAATATTGTTAAGGATTTCACCTAGGACTAGGTTAATCCTACAATAACCAGAATAATTCTTGATAAACTAAATGCTTAACCTCTTTTCTAATTTAAATGGACATTAACATTAGGAAAGAAGCTTAAAGGTTTTTTCACTAAGGATTTGGGAAAAGATAATATTGAGAATCGGTAGTTTGGGCATATGAACTTGTTGAATAGATCAAAGATAAGGTTTTGCATGGAAAATTATACACTCACCCTAGCATGTTTAAGTCAAGCAGTCAATTTTTACATTGTGTTAATTTATATTTTTGCAAGGATTTAATCCAATCAACATCAAACTATTGTTTTTGTTCAATTGAGTAAGTCATCACACTTAGTATTTCCTAAGCAATCCTCGAGATCGATACTTAGGGTAAACCCCATTATTACTACATCGGTAAAAAAATAATACACTTGCTATTTTTCCAATTAGTTATAATACTTATGGATCGGTTACAGACCTTACAAGTCATTAAGTAAGCGGTTACGAATGTTATGATATCACATTAAGAGCGTTAGCCCAAGGCTTGCCATATAAGGAGTCCTTAGAGAATGGAAAGGGAACGACCCGAGATCATCTCTATATCTATCTCTCTAGCCTCTCTTTGCTATATGCACAAGAGAGACACCATACATCTTATCTAAGGGCTCCCGACTAAGGGGTAAGCTAGACCCATAGCTTGGAGCTTAAGCCTACCCGCTTAAAGCCTATGAATCCCTTAAAATCACATATCTAATTTTTATCAAGAAAATATTTTATTGGTTGTTGATAGTGTGAAGAAAAGGGAATCTCATTTTCTTTGCGTTATAAAGCTTTGGTGGAACATGTGTTCTAAATATTGTCATGACATATTCCCAAGTACCTGGTCCTATAACTTCCAAGAAAGGAATTACTGCTCAATTTAAAGAGACTTGAAGGGAGTTATATGAATCCATCAAGACTAGAATTACTAGGAAAATTAAGCTTGAACAATTGATGAAGGCTTGGATAGAAGAAGAGGAAAACCAGTTCGGATCAGTTAGTGCTTCTACTGTTGATAGTGGTACATCAGATGGTGGGGAAATTGGAGATGACAATGTTGGTGAAAAGATTGCATCTGAAGGTGATGATGATAATGGTGAATATAGTGCATCTGTTGGTGAAAAGAGATAGTGCATCCGGTGGTGATGGTGATGGCTTGATGGTGAAGGGAAGATTATGAAATTGTTGATGATCTTTGAAGTTGATGCATGAGTTTGATTTGTGTTTTCTTTTGTTTGTTTTGGCTTATGGATTTGTAAGGGTTAAGTGCCCAAACATATTTTAGCACCTTGCACCTTTTGTTTATATGCTACCATGGTTTCCTTTTTGTATGATATGCTTACCTTTGTCATATTCGCTAGGGGTAGTATAACGCTTCATTCGACACTTGACTTGATATTATGATTCTACATTGATGCTCTATTAAGGGAGAGTTTTGATTCTTTGTTGTTGCTATTGAGGCGGAGAATTTTCTGATTCGCAGATGTGTTACTTAGCAGTTGTGAGGAAGAGTCATTGTTCTGGTTTGGACTGGTATTAAGAGATTTCAAACTTGATGTCCTGACATCAATATGATTGACAAAGAATTTATTTTTCTCAATTTTGTTGTGTTTGCACATTCCAGTGATACTTTGATATTTAATTATGCCGCTCATACCTCGATAATGTGTTTCTTCGATGAAACTTTGTTGTTGTGCTTATGTGTGTGTGTTTGATTTATTTTCAAATAGGTAGAAATATGAATTATGGTTTTGTGTGCAAGGATTATTAATTTGTTTTAGCTAAAATTTTCCAAAGGGGAAATTGTTAATTTTCTATTTTATGATCGGCATTAATTTTGGTAAAACTAATTTGGCAGCAACATGTTAAATAAGATGTTCTAACTTGTAGAAAAATGTTGAAAAATATGTCTTATCTAGATGATCTTACATCATTACAACTATGCACTGAGATATTTAGTTATAACATATTCGAATATTATGGAAATATTAGGTTATCCTATGGTGTCTAGACTGAGGAATCATAGATTCTATTTGCATTTAGAAGATTAATTTATTTTCTAAATGATGAGACATTTAGGAAACATATGATTGAAGTCCTATTATTATGCATAAGATTTTTTAGATATTTAGCATTACCTTTGTGTTTTTAAGCCCAAATCTAGGCCAAACATTGCTTATAAAAGAAGGCTATAAACCTAACTTAAGTGTGGAGCTTTGTGTCTTCTAGTGAGATTTTAGGGTTTGTTTGTTCTTGTTAATTGTGAGCTTCGCTAATATCATCTTGATATAAGAGTAAGACTGTCTCTATTGAGTTGTAAGTTATGTTAATCACTCTTAAGCTGTTAAGCATTAAGTGGTTATGTGTCTTTGAAGTGTAACATCTGAAATATTATAAGTATTAGAGTTTTCATTACAATTGTGATTAAAAATTATCGTCACCATAAGGATATTATGCGATGGAACTTCAATTTGTCAAAAAAATAAGTGCCAAAGATACTCAACCTACATCATGCGTCGATTGGAACTTTCACTCTTTCATGGCCATTTTATAAGTGGGGGTGTGGACATATTAGGTCTTTTCCACTAGCTCCAAGTAAAATGAAGTTCCTAATCGTTGGGGTAAACTACTTCATAAAGTGGGTGCAAAGGTTATCTCTAAGATCACAACAAAAATTTTCCGCATTTCTGAAAGCAAATCATATGCAATGTAGCTACCAAGATCAACCATCTTAGACATTGGCACACATTATCTAGTTCAACCTTGGTGAATTTATGCCATCACTTGAGAATACATATGAAGTTCATCTTAGTCATTCATTCGCAATAAAATGGACAAGATGAGTCAACAAGCAAAGTGTTATTAGCGGGAAAAGAAAAAACTAGATAACACCAATGATCTATGGGTCGAATAACTCTGTAGGTATTATGGTTTACAACTCTTCATTCAACCATCAAGGAAACTCCATTTGCTATGGTATACAATGTTGATGCCATTCCATGGTTAATATTGGCACATCCACAAGGAGGCTAAATCTAATAAAAAATAAGACAACCTCATGCTTGGTAAGTGGCATGCCAACCCACTTGGAAAATTGCATCCTAGCTAGGAATGCCACCTTGTTTTCCAAAAATGGCCTCATGGCGCCTACAAACTCAAAAGCTAGACAACTCATCCAAGAACTTGGATCTCAATTATCCTAATATATTATTATAATTAGTTATATATGGTTTCTTGATAATAAGGCGAGGATTTGAGCCTACTAACTAATTCTCTTACATTTATCTTTATTTATATATCGGGTAAGGTAGCCCTTATTTCCTAACATGTATGAGGTGTCTTATCTTAAGAATATCCTAAATGAGGAAGATAAATGTATTGAGCGTTATGACCCATCGTTATCCGCCATAAGGATATTGCATAAAACTTCAAGTATATCCACACTTGAGGCTATTAAATGAAACTTCAATGAAGTATCATTTCCACATGAGGCTATTGACAGTAGAACTTAAGCAAGTTATCCTTTCCTCCCTATGAGGCTATTGAATGTTGTATATTTAATGTATCCTTACCACTCTATAAGTATATTGAACATTGGAACTTCAATGAAGTATCCTTGATGCCTTATGAGGCTATTGAATTATAGAACTTTAATGAAGTATCCTTTCCACCCATAAGAATATTTAATGTTGGAACTTAAATAACGTATATTTGTTTCCTATGAGGCTATTGAACTCTAGGACTTCAATGAGCTATCTTTGTCTCCTTTGAGGTTATTGAACATTAGAACTTCATGAAGTATCATTGCTTCCTTATGGCTCATTGAATGTTGGAAATTAAGTGAAGTATCCTTGATACCTTGTCGATGACTCACTATTAAAATATCGCCAATGTAGACTCGACTCCCCATACACCGAAAGAATAAACTCCAAGGTCTCGCTGAGGACTTGACTTTAAAAGTATCACTAGATAAAGTCTTCCAATAGGCACCAACCTCAAAAGATTTCATTATTTACCTAATAGAATCTAGTCATGAACTTTATAGCATTTCATCTAAGGCTTCTAGGAGGTATCCACACTATTTATTATTAACGACGAAAATAACACAAAAAGTTAAATATCTAGTTACCGAGCATTGAGCACCCCACTTATCTCAGGGGAAAAATAGTTATTAGAATGTAATCTACATGTCCGATAATACCTTGACTCTGCATTCAAACATGAGTGACTTACCAAGTCTTATATGAAACTTCCTTTAGACTTCATAGGCTTTATTCTTGATGGATTTTCCCGGAGAAAGGTTTGAAATAATCATCGCATGAAACTCTATTTGAAATAGTTAAATCACTTTGCTATTTCTCATATCTTGCACTCGTGGGACCGTGAATTGGGAGAATTTTATTGGGTTATAGAAGGAATAACTCAAAGGAGGAAAAGCAAGGAAATTACATATGTGTTAGGCACCACAACGAACCATAAATCCCAAAGCGGATCATGGCTGCCTAAATACGTAACTTGTTATCGGAATGGGCTGGGTCCAGCCGAAAACTAACCTCATTTCCTCATGATTCAATTAATAGGTGTACATGACACACTTGGAATCATCAAGAGGGAGCTACATTTCATTATTACGGAAGAACACAAATTCTATTCCCCATCTCTAATTGAAATAGAGAAATTGCTCTCAAGATCTTTGACCCACCCAGGAGCCTAAATATATGTTTCAATGAAGGAAAAGGTTTGAAATTCCTCAAAGAATACATGAGTTCTCTACAATCTTTAGGTGGGCATCTCTTGCACATCATAAACCCTAAAACCTCAAACAACCATACACAACAACAAGGGGTTGTTCCTAATTTTAATGTTTTAGCAAGTACATAGTTAACCCATACACCCACCCACCCACCACAAAGACCTTATCTGGTTATAGATAAAATAACGTAATTGCTCCCATAATAACTCTTAACCTATAATCTCACAAGGAGCATATCGTTATCCATAAAATAATTGTTCATCTTCTTGAAATATATACTTACAATCAACACATGATCAAAGTTGGTCGTCAAGAGAACCTTCATCGAATTAATATCATATAAAGTTAGAATGTCCACAAAACATTGAATGAGGCCTAAAAAGCTCATATGTAAAGTACCTCATGCTAGCAAAAAGAAAAAACCATCCTGACTTCTAACTCAATCTCTTTAATACACACAATCATATCTTTCATCTTAAATTCGACTCTCTCAACCTCTTATATTATAACTAAGAATGTTTTCAATCACACTACACCCAACACCAACAAAACAAACCCATCCTCTCATTCTCTCCACCTAATCTTCCTCTCTTCATTCCCATAAATAATTTTAAAGGACATTTTCCTCAACTTTGAAATCAACATTAATATGAAATTTAAAGTATCACCCTTAAATGTATGGATCCTCATTCAATTTAAATGATATTTTTGATTTTTTCCTTCATATTTATTAGGGTTAATACCTATTTTCACCCGACATATATTATTTAATCCCCTTAAAAAAAGTTCCAATAGTTACCTTGACAAATTTTAAAAGTTTCATTTTTACCTTTGGGATGCCACATCACCTAAAAAGTATTGTGGCTTATTTTTACTGTTAAATATATATTTTGGTTATTCCATCACACATAATTCCAAACAAATGACGAGAATGCCCTTAGCTCCATTTATCTTAAAATCCAAAATTATTTTGCATTCTATGTTTCAATTGGAACCCTAAGATTGGGTTTGCTTTCTTCATCTTCATCGCTCGTGAACCCATAATACGATTACTATATGTACTCATTCATGCTTCCAACTCCATTTCAATGAACTCTCTATGTCTCTCTAAATGGTGACAAACAACCACCACCCCATGACATTCTCTTCATTCTTCAAAACTTCATCACAAAACATTCACGTCTCTCTTCCCTTCTGAACACTCGACCTCGAACACCTTACGAAAATCAAACCAAAGCGTCGCGATTCTCTTTATGTCTTCCGTTCTCTTTCTCTCTACATGCTTCTCTCAAAGGATAGATCGTTACGTGGTTATCGTTTAGATTCATTCGGATCGCTTCTTGGTCAAAAGGATGGTTTAGATTATGCGGTTTGTCTTTGTATAAATTCAATAAATCAAGTTTTATAGTTATTGCCAAGTGTAAACCATCTTTTTCATGTGGAGTTGTTGATCACGTGGATTCATTCGACTTATCCTCTTTCCGTTGAGTCGATCCAGAAATGTTCTTCTCGTCGAGGAAGATAAAATTCTATACCTGTTCTCAGTCGTCGATAAGAAAGAAAATGAAAATGAGATGGAAATTTTTAAAAGCAGATTGTTTATCAGGCATTCATCTTAGAAAGAATAGACGAAGAAGAAAAACAAGCGTCGTTTAGGTTCTACAATGAGAAGAAGAAAGAAAAATGGAGCTAAAGGCATTGGTCATTCTTGGGAATTATGTGTGGAATAACCAAAAAAAAAATTTAACAAAAATAAACATATTTAATAAATGAAAATAAACAAAATTTAAATTATTGGAACTTTTTTTTTAATTTTCAATGCCATATTTATGAAAATTATTAATCCTATTTATTATTTTCATTATTTAAAATATTGTTAATTATTGTTTTGTTCAAATTATTTATTAGAAAGAAAAAATTAAATTAAATTGATAACTACGTAAAAGTAATATAGATAAAAATATTTTTGATTGTGCCTTAGTTCTCAAATTTCTTAGATATACGACCCTCTCATATATTAAAAATTCACTTTAAACATCAATATAGTGGAGGGTGTCATAGAGGTTACTATCAATAATGTAGGTTTAAACTAAAGTGTTATTTCATTTATTTTATTGTCCATTTTTTCCGTTGTTGTTTCTCTCGAGCTAGCTAGTTGTCACTTATATGTTTTTCTTTTGTGGGCAAAGTGGCACTTACATGTTTGTCGATCCTTTATTGATTATATTAAATATACACACTATAATTAAGAAAGGCAAATAGCTGCATAAGGATTATCTAAATAAAGGAGTTTTTAATTTTATACAAAAAGTGGCAAACTAACCTAATGGGGTCCTCCGATGACAGATCCCTGATATTAGGACACCTGATAAATGGTGCAGATATACATATCCTGCTTTAGTTAATTTTCTAAATTTTCTAAAGAGGTGTGTTATCTTGACACCAAAACTTATATTAAATTTGACCTTTATTTACATATAAATACGATGGATAATGTATTTTTATTAAAATATTTTTTATAAAATATTTATTTATTTTAAAATTTATTTTATAATATAAATATATGGTTGTGTAATGCTACTTAACAATTATATTAATCACAAAATATACGTCATAAACCAATTATTTTACTCATAATTCATTAACCATTTTCACTATTTCATTAACCAATAAAATATATAGTATCAACCATTTTTGACACTAAATTATAAATACATTAACCAATTTTATACTCTATTAACCAACTTTATTTTATTATTTAATTTATTTTTATATTTGAGAATTCATTAACCAAATTTTGAACTGTATTAACTAACTTTTTACAAACTATTGATCATAGTCTAAACGATTTACATATTAAATTTTTTATTTCAGTATATATATTAGCCAAATTTAAAACTATATTGATCAAATGTGCATGTTTTAATAAAAGTTACTTTCTTTTTATTCAAATAATATGATAGTTTTTTACTTTTAGAGTACAAAATTAATATTAAGTTATTTACTTTATTTATTAAAATGTGTTTCATCAACTAATTAAATATAATTAATGTACTATTATTGGTCTAAAATAAACACTAAATTTTTTTGGTAACTAAAGCTCCAAAATGTTCAAAGTTTTTTATTTTTAGAGTGCAAAATAAATATTAAATTATTTATTTTTTTCTATTAAAATGTGTTTATCAATTAATTAAATATAATTAATGTACTATCATTGATCTAAAATAAACACATTACATTTTTTTTTGGTAACTAAAGCACCAAAATGTTGACCTAAGAAAAAAAGGAATTTCTCCACTCATCTAGTGGGTTTCTCTAACACTTCTGAAAAATTAAAAATATCATTCGTAAGTTAACTTACGAGTTCACTTTATAAGTGAATCCGTAAGTTAACTTACGAATTCACCTTATTTGACCAAATATCCCAAATTTATTAGGATTAAAATATATTTTATATTTTATTATTTAATTAAAAAATTAATTATTAAATTAATTTTTTAATTTTATATCATAAATTTTAGATTAATCTCAAATTTTATATGTATGATCTATATGATGATATATTTCAATCCAACAGTTGATTTAAAAAATATTAATCGAAATAACGTTTTGGCGATGTAACTCATGGTGTAACTCTTGGTGTAATTTGATCCCTCATATATATATATATATATATATATATATATATATATATATATATATATATATATATATATATATATATATATATATATATATATATATATATATATATATATATGAATATCTTTGTTTTACTTGTACTTTTTGCTTTGGATCATGATTGAGAAATATGTTTCAAACTTGACCTAAGATATTCATTTACTAAGGAACAAATGTTAGACATAGATTTATGAGTTAACATTTACTTGTAAAATCTTTAAATATTATCATGTTAATAGTTAGAGTGAGACATCATCTAAAGATTAACACGATAGTACTCACAATATTGGTTGGAAACCAACAATATTGAGAGGATACATAATTATATCGATCATCAACTAGTTCATCCGCTTGGTTAATTAAATTTATATGAAATTAGGTTAATGAAACAAATCTTGACATGCTTTTACCATTTGAAAAACCAACCAAAACTCTCTTTAATCCAAACAACTCTCTTTTTTATAAGAATACTTAACTTGTTTGATTGAAACTTATGATTTTTGTGACTAAGAAACAAAACCATTTTGTAACAAAATCTTAAAATACACTTGAACTATCGAACGACGGTGATATCACACCAATCCCTGTGGAAAACGATAATTAAAAATATTTGTATCAGAAAATACGTACAACAAAATGGCGCTGTTGTCGGGGATTGACGTTTGATATTACAAGCATTGCAATAGTTTGTGTGTTTTAAGATAATTTATCTACTTTTTTTTTTGTTTCTATTTGTGTGGTTAGCATTTTCAGAGTATAGTTTGTGTGAGGAAGTGTTCCGGTCGATCAACTCATATTCGTTCTAGAAATTGAAAGGACGATAAGAAGACTTAATAGCAGTGCTAAACGAAGGAAAAGACTAGTTAGACAAATACAAGCAAGAGGAAAAACATCTACTTATTCTACACCACCACCACTATCGAGAGTCCCTTGTACAAATAGTCCTCGTCACAAAGCTCAGTTTGCTCGCCTAGCCAATGCGAGATATTCTGAAATGAAGATGGGTATACTCCAACTACTTTATGCAAATCCTTTACATGGTCATGACCATGAAGATCCATACACCTACCTTACAAAGTTTTATGAAATTGCGGGTGCGGCCGGAGCTCCGGAAGCCGAAAAGGAACAATATTTTCAAAGGCTTTTTTCTCACTCTTTGGTAGGGAAAGCAAATGATTGGTATCTAGACCAACCATAAGAGACAGTGACGGATTAGAACATGTTAGAGGAGAAATTTCTTGAAATATTTTTTCCTCAATCAAGATTCATGGAAGCTAAAATCGTGATTTCGGTGTTCTCGCAAGGTGTTAATGAGCCATTGCATAGAGCTTGGGAGAGATACAAATCAATGCTTCGAAAATGCCCAAGTCATGGTTTTGATGACACTAGCCAAATTCACATCTTTCGCAATGGTCTCCAACCTCAACATAAATTATTGTTGGATGCTACGGCGGGGGGTTCATTAATGGAGAAGATACCTTTCGAAGCCATTCAAATCATTGAGAAGATGAGAAGAAATGATCATCAAGTCCAAAATGATCAAAGGAATGTGCAAGTAAAAATGGGAGCCCTTGAAATCAGTTCTAATAATGAAGCACTTCTTGCCCAAAACAAATTATTTGCCAAAAAAGTGGAAGAATTGACCAAGCAAATGGCAACGCTTCCACAACAAATCATGGGTATGCAAGGATCATCTAGCAAGCAAGCTCAAAAAATTGCTAGTTATTAATTATGCAAAGGTGATCACAAGATCGGGTTTTGTCCTCCGATTGATGAAGAGGAAAATTACATGGCCAATCAAGGTCAAGAATATCAAGCAAGACCTCCTTATCAAAATCAAGGCCAAAGTTACCAACAAAGAGGTAACCAAGGTTATCAAGGTGGATGGAGACAAGACAACAACAACAATCAAGTAAGACAAAATCCTTACCAAAGTGGAACTCAACCTCAACCTCAAGCTTAACCTCAAAATCAAGCTAGAAGCTCAAACGTTAAAGATACACTTGCTCAATTCATGCAAGCTTCAATGGCAACCAACGAGCAGAGCATCAATAAAGAATTTAGAGACTTAATTGGGACAATTAGCAAAACAAATTTCTGATCAAAGTGCCTCGCCCTCGTTTTCGGCAACTACTCAACAAAATCTAAGAGAGCATTGTAAAGCAATTATGACTAGGAGTGATAGAGTTGTTGAAGATACAAATAAAAAATTGAAGGGAAAAGAGAAAGTTGTGAATGAAAAAGAAATTGATGAAGAGATAGTTGTGGAGGAAGTTGTAGTTGAAAATAATGGTGAAAATGTTGTAGTTGAAGATGTTGTAGTTAAAAATGATGTTGTGGAAAATGGTGTAGTTGAAAAAGAAAGCGTTGAAGAGAAGAAGAAGAAGTTGAGGAGGGGAAAGGAGAAGGTTGTCAGTTTATCGTTACAAAACTTACCTTATCTGCATGCTCCGTCTAAGAAGGATGAGGCTCGACATTATGCTCGACTTATGGACATATTCAAACAATTACAAATCAACATTCCTTTTATCAAGACATTGGAGAAAATGCCAAAGTATGACAAATTTATGAAGGACATTTTGACTAAAAAAGGTATGATCGAGACTATTATGGTCGATGATAGTTGTAGTGCGATCATCCAACGTACAATACCGAAGAAAGAAAGCAATCTGGGATGTGTCACTTTGCCCGTTACCATTGGTGATGTGTATGTTGGCAAGGGATTGATATATTTGGGATCTAGCATCAACTTGATTCCATTATCTATTGTGAAGAGGTTGGGAAATATTGAGTTAAAATCTACAAAAATGACTTTGCAATTGGCGGACAAGTCTATTACTCACCCACATGGAGTAGCCTTAGATTTGTTGGTTAAAGTGGATAAATTCTTTCCCCCCATTGATTTTGTTGTGATAGAAATGGAAGAAGATTTGGATGCTCCCTTGATTATAGGATGGCCATTCATGAAGACCGCAAGAATGATGATTGATATCGATGATGGTTTGATGAAAGTGCGTGCGCAAGACGAAGAGATTTGTTTCAATCTTTTTGAAGCAATGAAGCATTCAAATGATAAAAAGGATTGTTTCAAGATAGACATTATTGAAGAATCAGTAAAAGATGTCACTATCCAAGTGCATCTTACAAATCCTCTTGAAAGAACCTTGACCGAAGCTTATAATGTTCTTGATGAAGTTGAAAAGAAGGAACTTGAAGAGTGTTTGGAGGATTTGGAGATTTCAAAAGAAGTGCAACCGTGGGACAGTGAGATGGAGATTTAAAAAAAAAGGATCCATTGGATGAAGAACCAAAATCTGTTGAAGATTTTACCTTTCATTTAAAATATATGTTTCTTGATGATGTGTAACAAACCGTGATTATTAGTAATACTTTATTAGAAAAGGAGGAATGTAATTTGATTCATGTTTTTAATACTAACCAAAATGCAATAGGTTGGGTGTTATCTGACTTAAGAGGCATAAGCCCCTATTATTATATGCATAATATCATGTTGGAAGAAGAGTTCAAACCGGTGGCCCAACCTCAAAGGCGCTTGAATCTGGTTATGAAATAAGTGGTGAGAAAAGAAGTTGTAAAGATGTTGGAAACAGGCATGATTTATTCGATCTCGGATAGCACGTGGGTTAGTTCGGTTCATGTTATTCCAAAAAATGGTGGCGGTTATCACAAATGAAAATAATGAATTGGTTCCACACGAAAAGTAAGGTTGGAGGATGTGTATCGATTATAGAAGGCTAAACAAATCTACTAGAAAAGATCACTTTCCACTTCCTTTTATGGATCAAATGTTGGAGCGGCTTTTGAGGCAACAATTTTATTGTTTGTTAGATGGATATTCGGGGTACAACCAAATTTTGGTAAATCTGGAAGACCATGAGAAGACGGCTTTCACATGTCCATTTGGGATTTTTGTGTATAGACGTATGCCTTTTGGCTTATGTAATGCGCCTACGACTTTTCAACGATGCATGCAAGCCATCTTTGTTGACTTGATTGAAAAGACCATTGAGGTATTCATGGATGATTTCTCCGTCTTTGGAGCATCATTCTATTTGTGTTTAGAGAATTTGGACACAGTCTTGAAGAGGTGTGTTGATACTAATTTGGTCTTGAATTGGGAGAAGTGCAACTTTATGGGGACCGAAGTATTGTTTTTGGGCACAAAATTTCTTCAAAAGGGATCGAGGTTGATAAAGCCAAGATCTATTTGATAGAGACGCTTCTTCCACCAACTAATGTCAAAGGGATCCGGAGTTTTCTTGGCCATGCGGGTTTTTATCGAAGATTTACCAAAGATTTCTTCAATATCGCAAAGCCGTTGAGCAATCTTCTCAACAAAGATAAGTCTTTTATTTTTTATTTTGAAAAATGAAAGGAAAATTTGATTAATGCACCGATAATCACCACACCAAATTAGAAATTAGATTTTGAATTAATGTGCGATGCGAGTGATTATGCGGTGGGAGTCGTGCTCGGTCAAAGAAAGAATAAATTTTTCCATGCAATACACTATACGAGCAACATTTTAAATGATGCTCAAATAAACTATGCAACAATTGAAAAAGAGTTGCTTGCTATAGTGTATGCTTTGAAAAAAATTTGTTCTTATCTTATCGCCTCCAAAGTTTTGTTTTTCACGGGCCATTCGGCTATAGAGTATTTGCTCACCAAGCGGGAATCCAAACAATGCCTAATCTGATGGATTTTGTTGCTTCAAGAGTTTGATTTGGAAGTCCGGGACAAAAAAGGTTGGAAAAACTTGGTGGCAGATCATTTATCCCGCTTGGTGAACGTGAAAATCACAAAAAAAAAAGAAAAAGAGGTGATAAAGGAGTTCCTGGATGAAAAACTTTATGTTATCCAAGAGAGGTCGTGGTTTGCCACAAGGCCTCGGGATTGATTCCGGAAGATTTGTCGTGGAATGAGAAAAGAAATTTTTTGGCCGATGCCAAGTATTATGTTTGGGATGAACCATATTTGTTTAGGTTGAGTAGTGACAATTTTTTGAGGAGATGTGTGTCTAAGGAAGAATCAAAAGACGTACTTTCGCATTGTCATAACTCCCCTTATGGAGGGCATTATAGCGGATTGTGAACGGCCACTAAAGTCCTTTAATCGGGATTTTATTGGCCTTCATTGATTAAAGATGCCTATGAACATGCTAAAGGTTGTGATAAGTGCCAAAGGAGTGGTGGAATGGGCAAGCGGGATGAGATGCCCCTAACCAACATGTTAGAAGTGGAAGTTTTTGATTGTTGGGGTATTGATTTTGTTGGTCGACTCCAAAATCGTGATTAAATTTTTAAAGAGAAACATATTTTTACAGTTTGGTGTGTCTCGGGTGCTAGTGAGTGATGGAGGTTCTTACTTTTGCAATACACTTTTAGAAAAAGTTTTGAATCAATATGGTGTAAAGCACAAGGTGACAACCCCTTACCACCCACAAGCCAACGGTCAAGCGGAAGTATCCAGTAGAGAGGTGAAAAAGATTCTTTAAAAAACAGTGTCAAATGCTAGAAAAGATTGGTCGACAAAATTAGATGAAGCTTTGTGGGCGTATCGTACTGCCTACAAGGCTCCGATTGGACTAACAACTTTTCAGATGGTTTATGGGAAGACTTGTCATCTTCCGGTGGAGATGGAACTTAGAGCGCTTTGGGCTCTTAAATTCTTAAATTTTGATTCCACTCTAGTCGGTGACAACAGAAAAGATCAACTCATTGAAATGAAAGAATTAAGAAATAGTGCTTACCACTCCAACAAGCTCTACATCAAGAAAGTGAAAGTTTATCATGATAAGAGACTCAAGCACAAGGATTTTGAACCGGGTCAAATGGTACTTTTGTTCAATTCTTGGTTGAGGCTTTTTTCGGGAAAACTCAAGTCTAAATGGTCGGGACCGTTCTTAGTAAAAGAGGTGAAATAATATGGTGCAATTGTGTTGGAGGATCCGGGTGACAAGAAAGTGTGGACAGTTAATGGTCAAAGGTTGAAGTTGTACATTGGCGGCGAAACAAGCCGCGAGATTTCCGCATTGTACTTTGATGATCCTTGATCCTCTTGAACCGTCGAGCTCGAAACGACGTTAAACAAAACGCTTATTGGGAGGCACCCCAACATTGTAGGTATTTGTTTTCATAGTCATTTTGTTTGTTGCAAATGAATTTTTCTAGTTTTTAAGCATTTTTCTGAAATTCTACATACTGGGCTAAGAGCCGCATACCAGGCTTAGCGCGGTTTCTATGAAAAGAATCCCCAAATTATGGAGAATTTTTCACTTAACGCAGTCCTGGTCGGGCTTAGCGCGGTCTGTGTAAAAAAAAGTTATTTTGCTGGGGCCAAATTGTTGGCCCAGCCCTTGTACACGAATTAGGGTGTGTAAAGTGGGTAGTCAGCCTCACTTATCACCTTTTCACTCTCATTCCACCATACCACCATTGTCATCTTCCCCAAAACTTAAAAATCAAACCCCACAACTCAAAACTTCAAATTTCTTACCAAATTTCTTTGTGATTGTCTCTATCCAAGCATCAAGCTTTGTTCTTTATCTATTTTTCTTCTCTATTTTCTGTTTTCCCTTTTTGCATGTTAGAAATTAGTTTTAGGGTTAGGATTTTAAGGATTTAAGTTTAGAAATAGGATGTTTTTACTATATATATTGTGTGATTATGAATTTTCGCAGTGGGTAGGGTTATTTTCCTCCAGAAATTCTGTATTGGAAAAGAAATTTTTTCTGTGTTTCATAGATCGGGCTAAGTGCGGTAGGCAGGCTTAACGCGATCTACATGTTTTTGAAAAAAATTTCCTGTTGTTTAATGTATTGATGCCATTCCCTGATGTTTTGTTAGGTTCTTTTGCACTACTATTTGCATGAACATAATTTTAATGGACATTTCAGTGTCATTTTTGGTTGTTTTTTGGTGTTGTTGTTTCAGATGGCTCCAAAACGACAAAAAGTAATGTCAGCAAGTGCGGGGTCATCTAGACCTAGCATACCTTTTGAAAGGACAAGATTTATGGGGCTTGAGCAAGAGGCTCGATACAAAAAGTTGAATGAGAGAAACATCTGGACTTAGAGATTGATCCGCATCAGTGAAGAGGGATAGTATACTCGTTGTGGATCCCTTTTGGAGGACTAAAATTTGGGGGTTCTTTGTGAGCTTCAGCATAAGGTTAACATAGAGCTGGTTCGTGAGTTCTATACGAACGCTCTACCATCCGAGGGGGCCGCTTTTGGGTTTTCAACCATGGTGCATGGTAAGGTGATTTCTTTCTCTCGTGCTGCTCTTAACAGCTATTTGAGAATTAATTGGACAACTCCTAAAGAATTGTTGGATGTGTATCAAGATCAACTAGCACAAGGTAATTGGAATTTTGAGGTCTTGCGAACTAAACTGTGTTTGGATGGGCATTCTTATGAGGTAAACAATTCTGGCTAACCTTTGAAATTTAACTGGTCCAGTCTAAAAACAAATGCTAGGATCCTTATGAGTGTGGCCCTATAAAACTTAAGGCCTCAAAGTCATACATCCTTCATTCTTGTAGAAATAACCGGTCTTATTGCTCACATGCTTGATGAAGCTCAAATTGATTTTGGCCAGCTTATTGGTAATGAGCTGAAGAGGGTAGCATTGAGTTACACCACTGAGGGTGAAAGACTCAAGTTTTATCTGACATATCCATGTTTGATAATGGGGCTTTGTAAGCGAGCCCGAGTATAATTTCCTGCTGTTGGTCACTTGACAATTGATGGTGTAATTGATGATCAATATATAGATCGTTATTGTCAAACAGTTGATCAAAATCCTGCTGCCCGGGCGGTTCCTGTTGTTTTTGCTCTTCCTCAAGCTGGTCCAGATGTTAAGTGGAACCGGTAGATGCATATGGCTCATTAGAGAGAATTTATGTACATGCACCAGAGCATGGAGCAGATAGTGCTACAGATCAGAGATCCTGATGTGGACCATTTCAGCCGCAGTAGTGCCCAGATGAGAGCTTATGTTAATTGGCCCGGGGTCGGGCCAGATGATGAGGAGGAGGCAGCTGATGATGATGGTGATGGTTCGGATGATGATGATGATGGTTCAAGGAATCACGGTGACTCGATTCTAGAGGATTCATACCGATCCCTTTGTTACTTTTTTATTTATTGCTTTTAGTTAATATTTATGTTTAAGTTTGTTAAAACATTGGTTTTATTTTGTTGGTTGCCATCCTTTTTAGGATGTGGTTGTAGTTTCAAAGATTATATTTTGAAGGCATTAATTTCTTTTGGTTTGTCCTTGTGAATGAATGATACTCAAAAGCAAGAATAACTATCTTAATAGTGTGTTTTCACCAAAATGTGATGGTGATGATATGATTCTTGATGTGATGCGCTTAAGGTACATTTTTAATTGCTTTATACTATGTAACATGTGTATGAAATTTGTGCTTTATGCAAAACATCTAGGCATGTATAATTTTTGAAAAAATTTGTGTTCACATTTGAATCAAGTAGGACATAAACCACAAAAGCGATAAGTTTTCCACTATGCATAAAAATGAGTGTTTTCTTGCAATTGTTGTTAACTCATTTGATTTTTGTTTAATCTTAATTTATTGTTGACAATTTGGAAACTTAGAAATAATCAAGACATTTTTTGTGTATTATGAGAAAAACCATCAATTCCAAAAGAGCTTAATCTAACCTTGTGAGTGTGCGAATGTTAGTTACCCCTTTTGAGCTTAAAATTGAAATTTATGGAATGAATCATTCTTAGTCAACTAAGTGTTAAGTAGGCCACTTAATAATTTGTTGATGGTCAATGAAAACCCGATGATGATTCATTCTATGAAATTTTTCTTGTTTGTAAACACCAACCCAATTGTTTGATTAGCCTTGTTAAAGAGCATGTTCTTAAATAGAAAGGATAAAAAAATTGAAAGTTGGGGAGGTTGATCAAAAAGAAATAATGAATTTATGGCACAATGTATCCTTTGAAAAAGAAAAAATAGATTGAATAGAAAAAAAATGAAAATAACTTTGAAAAGAAAAAAGAAAAGAAAAAGGATAGGACCATTGTGTGAGAAAATAAAGAAAAAGGTTGTAATGAAATAAGGATGAAGTGTGAATGAATGTTGTGAAATGTGAAATGCTCTTCATTATCTTTACTCCATTTTGCTTCAATGACTTTGTATATATATCCTTTGTTTTTAACCCAAGCCAAGTCACAACCCTTGAAAGACCTTAGTGACCTTTGTTTCCATTTTGTTCATTTAACTTATTTTGATGAATGCATGAATTATTCTGGATGTGCAATGTTGCTAGTGAGAGTATTTTGTCCTTTGTAATTAGTGAACTTTTTGTTCTTCAAGAAATATTGAAGAAAGCTTTAGGTGATTCAAGTTTGAACACATCTTTTGCCTTTGTTATCATGTGTCGATGATTTGTGTTTAGAATTTAATTCATAGTCATGTTATGTTTCGAAGAAGCAATTATTGTGTCTCTGTGTCGGATATGTTAAGTTTGAACCATCTATTTTGTGTTGATTAACATTATTTTAAATTTTTGTAATCTTGTTTTCTTGTTGAGTTTTTGACCTTTGTTCGAGGACAAACAAAGAAGTAAGTTGGGGAGAGTTGTTAAGGACCAAAATGTAGATATATTTGTAGATAATTTTGTGGTCCTTTACAATGTCTTTTGATTAATTGATAATATTTAATATAGTATTTTGATATATTTGTGTTTTTATTTAGCTTTTGTTTATAACCTATTATTTAACTTTGTTTGTGTTTAATTTGTAGGTTTTTGGTGATTTTACCTTCAAGCTTGGATTCAAGGAAGCTAGGAGAGCTTAAGGAATAAATTCAAAATTTTTTGGGTGATGGAGCAGGCTACAGGGCGCGCTAAGCGCGATTCAAGCATGGTCTGTAGTTGTCTAAGGAGGTTTAGCTATAAGTGAAGGCGCGCTTAGCGCCATAAAATGGGCTAAGTGCGGTCTGCGAAATCAGAAAAAGTACATGGACCCATACTTAGATATTTTGTTCACCCACTACCTCATTTCCTTACCATATAAGACCTAAAAAGCAGAATTCACTATTCTCCTTGATTGTAACTCAAAAACATTGAATAAAACCTTGAATCTTTGCTAGTTTTTGATCTATGTTCATCATCTCTCCATTTCTTGCAAGTGAAGCTACCATGAGAATTAGTAGCTAAGCTTCTTTTGTGTCAAGATTAGAGGTAGTTAACCTAACTTTTATGTATTTATTTTGTCTTTTGGTGTATGAACTTGGTTGATGATATATATATATATATATATATATATATATATATATATATATATATATATATATATATATATATATATATATCTTTGTTTTACTTGTAATTTTTTGCTTTGTATCATGATTGAGAAATATGTTTCAAACTTGACCTAAGATATTCATCTACTAAGGAACAAATTCTAGACATAGATTTGTGAGTTAGTATTTACTTGTATTAAGCTTAAAGATTATCATTTCAATAGTTAGAGTAAGACATCATCTAAAGATTAACATGACAATACTCACAATATTGGTTGCAAATCAACAATATTGAGAGGATACATATTTATATCGATCATCAACTATTCATCCGCTTGGTTAATTGAATTTATATGAAATTAGGTTAATGAAACTAATCTTGACATGCTTTTACCATTTGAAAAACAAACCAAAACTCTCTTTAATCCAAACAACTCTTTTTTTTATAAGAATACTTGTTTGATTGAAACTTATGATTTTTTTTACTAGGAAACAAAACCCTTTTGTAACCAAATCGTAAAATACACTTGAACTATCGAACGCGGTGATATCACTAGTCCCTATAGAAAATGATAATTAAAAATACTTGTATCAGAAAATACGTAAAACAGAGTTCTAACTTATTTTTACCAAATATGATAAGTTTCACAACCAAACCAGGAAGGCTTATCATCATCATTTTATCTTTTGAAATATCTACATGGATTGCTTAACATCGTCCATTTGCTTTTCAGTTTCTAAAACATTAGTTTTTAGGTATGAAAAAATTCTTTTATTTGAAGCTAACCTCTTAAAGGCATACATGGCTTCTCCATGTAGATTTTCAAAACCAGCTTGCAAATTCGGGATAAGACATTATTAAAGATTCATTTTTAGGGTGACTTACTATCTTTCTCTTTTGATGAGCCATGAGGCAAAGGTTTGTCATCCTACCATCATTACTTGATATTTTTCTCCTAGACTTGCTAGACCTCTTATTTTTCTTGTAATGAGCCGAGAGACAAAAATATGCCAATTCATCAAAGTCACTTAAGACTTCATCACTTGAGGAATCATCATCACTTTCCCAAGCAATGTAAGTTCTTCTATGCTTGTTGGAATTATTTCTTTGACCTTTATCCTTACCTTTCTTAATGAATGAACAATCCGGTTTGTAGTGACCGACCTTTCCACAACTATAACATGAACTCCTTGATTTTTCTTTCTCATTCTCATATTTCCTTGAGTAGTTACATTGCCTTCTATAGTTGATGATACCTTTGTCAGAGTGCTTCACTCCATTATTTTTTAGATACCTATTGTATTTTCTTACAAATAACTCAGATCTTCTTTATCCAAACAATCATCATCACTAAATCCACCATCACCTTGCGCTTTAATTTAGGAATTAGAGCTACAAGTCTCAAGATAAATTGAATTCTTGTCTATCTCTTTTCCCTTGGTCTTTTATTTCTTAACCTTTTTCTCATGTTTCTCTAATCAAATAAGCTCTTGCTCGTATTTTTCAAGATTTCCAAACAAAGTAGAAGTGTCTAATGTCAATAGAATATTAGCTTCCTTGACTGTGATAGTCTTTGGTTGTCATTTCCTATTAAGACATCTCAACACTTTGTTAGTAGAAATTTCATTTGAAATAAGCTTACCTAGTGCATTCAAGTAGTTTACAAGATTAGTGAATCTCTTTTGTATATCGGCAATGGTTTCACCATACTTCATATGAAAGAGTTCAAACTCTTGATTCAAAGTATTAATCCTAGCTTGTTTGACTTTATTTGTTCCCTCATGGGAAACTTGCAATGTGTCACACATAGTTTTAGCGGTTGTACAATGAGAAACACAATATTCATCAACTCCTAAAGAGGATACAATAATATTCCTTACTTTTTAATCATACGATCATAATTTCTCATCACCCGCGTTCCATTGTGCTTTTGATTTAGGTATCGTGATGCCAACCTCATTGGTCGTGGTAATTTATAAAAGGACCATCTTTGACAACTTTCCACACTTTCCTTTCTACGGAATTAAGATGGATATGCATACAATCTTTCCAATAACCATAGTTTTTCCCATTGAAAATAGGTGCTCTTTTATACGCCCCTTTTAGTTTGGAATCCATTATCTAAAATGTAATTTCGAAGCACAAGATAAAACCGGTGCTAGTGATACCACTTGTTAGAACATAGACTTCGATCTAGAATGGGGTTGAATAGATTGCAATTGAAAATTTTCAATTAAAATCTAGTTTTAAAAATGTCTAACTATGGCGCTAGAAGCAAACGATCGACAATTGTCTATCTGAACTGTTATAAAAAAGATCAGATATGTGTTAAAGAGATATAATGAGTTTAAGTATGATGGGAAAAAGAACCTATATATTTCCAAAAAACCAACTTTGAATAAACCACACTATATCAATCAATTTCCATTGAAATAATCAAAAAAATTTAATTAAGGCAAATTGTCGAACACTTGGAGTGAAATCGATACAAACTAGATTTTTATTGATGTTATAAGCCAATTACAATCACAAAGATTATAATCAAATCAACCAAACAATTTATGGTACTAACCTAAGAGATTATCTCAATGTATTGATCACACAATCTAAGTTTTCATAATTTGCAATAAAATGTAAAGTAGAGAGTGAGAGAGAGGGACACAATGATTTGTTTAGGTAGTTCCCCGATCGACTTTACTATGGTACGTCGGCCCCTAATTCCGTTCGGAATTGAGATAATAAAAATTAACCATTGCAAAATGTTAATTCAAGAGAATAAGTAGCAATCTAATAAGCAAAACCCTAAGTATGTTGTTGATTCTATCTTCTTCTCTCCTCTTGATTAGAGCACGATCAAGTAAATTTGATACTTCCAATTTGACCCTCCTTCTCACACTAATCTTTTGCAAGAACCTTTATTTTTCAAAGAATTCACTCTAGTGAATCCAAATTTTGAATGTACCATGACCTATGATTTACCAAATTGATACTCCGTTTTGCGTTACTTCTTCAACAAAACCCACCATTCTTGAAGCAACTTTCGTGAATCCAAATTGCATAATCTTTTCCAAAATGTTCATATCACCAATTGACCTTAAAGGAAAACACCACCTTAGTTTTCTTATTTGAAACCTCCAAAGAATTCTCAACTCAATCGATTACAATGAACCCTAATTGAACGTTATCAAATTATCTCTAGATAGCACCCACACATAAAATTATTATGTGTAATTTATTTGTGTGTGTACGTAGATATAGGAAGAAGATGATGAGTAATTTCTTTGTATATTTGTGGTTTCATGCTTTTAAAATGATGCATGAATGACTGTATATAGGTGTAAGTGTGTGAATGAATGAAACAAAGAGAATATGGTTGCAAAATGAAAATTTTGGACTATTTGATCAGTAAGAGTCGACCCATTAGAAGTGGAAGCCAACTCCTAAGGGTAAGGGAGTCAACCCATACAACTTGGGAGTCGACTCCGATTGGACATAAGTGATTTTTGAAAATAAGCTTCAATAGGAGTCGAGACATACACTTGGGAGTCGACTCCTTCATGTTATGCATCGACTCCAAATGGCCAGGGAGTCGACCCATTTTGGACATAAAAGAATTTTAAAATTTGCTTTCAGTAGGAGTCGACCCACAACTCAAGGGAGTCGTCTCTTTCAACTGTATCTCAACTCCAAAGGTTGTATGTATCGACCCATTTTTAAAGGAAGGACCCTTTTAAACAAAGCTTTAGAGGGAGTCGACTCCTAACACAGAGAAGTCGACTCCAAACACAAATTTTCACAAAAAAAATCATGTTTTTGAAATGTTTGACTTGTCCAAAACTTGTTGACATGATCCCTAAGTGTCCTAAGATGAAAATTCAACCTATACATAAAGAGATACCATCCAATATACAAATATTACATATTTCCTAGTTTTGACATCATTCAAAAATATCTAATAGAGGATATTGCACTCATAGATCGATAATATTCCAGTGCAGAAGTGAACATGAGCATTTGACAATGGTCAATAATGGGACCACATGGCAACAAATCTTGTGGAATTAATGAACTCTGTATGGAGGTCAGTGTTACAATCATGTCATTTTTTAGTGAAAGGTCTATGAAAATTATTCAGGAGGAAACTACCAAAGGTAACACACATTGTGTTACAATATTCGACCAAATTAAAGGTTGGTTTATTGTATAGGAGATAATAGACCATAAGGATAGGAGGCCAAGGGAATATTATGGGTCGAATTAGATAGAGGTTGGTGCAATTGCAAAAAAATTCAAGCCTTTCGTATGCTTTGTTCTCATGTCATAGCGGCATGTTCACATGCTCGCCTGGACCCTAGAGGACAACTATCCCCCGTTTACAAAGTCAGAAATGTATTAAATGTGTACATCAATAGCTTTTTTATGGTAGCAAACGAGGATTATTGACCTACTTATCAATGGGACATTGTTTGGCACAATGAGCATATGCGAAGGAAGAAGAAGGGTCGCCTTAATTAACATCACACACATTCAAATCAAAATGGATTCGACAAACAAAATGGTAAGACTATGCAATACACACCATCAACCCGGACACAATCGAAAAAATTATCTGAATATTAGGTCTAGCTCCGTAATATAATTTTTATATGTCACTCTTGATATGTAATTTATTTGTTATAACAATGAAATTTCATTTTAAATTCAACTTTCATTTCATATTCAAGACAACATTCAAGTACACAAAATAAAGACAATCACGCATAAAACAACAACACGATAAACAAATAAAACAACTAAGCACATCAACATATCTAGGAGATTACAACCATCAAGGCAATATCGGTTGATCCATATGCATCACCATAATGACAACATTGTTGTTTTTAACAAGATTCTAGAAACAAGTTTTTCCATTTTGGTTGAATATCGTAGCAAGTCTATGAATTCTTCTAATTTGTTCACCGTCGGAAATGTCTCCGTCTAACCAACGGATCAAGCTCCTCTGAAAATGCTATAAGGTCTATATGTTCCAAAGTCAGATATTCATCAGAGGCTTTGTTGGCAAAAAAAAAAAATTGAACATTTCTTTTGATAATTGAAAACATTGGAAACATAAGAGTGAAATGAGAAGAAGTGTGGTACATGATAGGGATGAATAATGCATTTATGAAAAAGTTAAAACAACTGAGTAGTCGCATTGCGTGATGCATGCACCTAATGCTATAGTGCATGCATCATCTTCTATAACATGATAGAAGTGCATGTGTCATGCAGTGTGACACGTCCTTATTAATTAGAGTGCATGCACCATGTTGTATGGCGCTCTTGTGTGTGGCAATATTTGTAAAGTAATTACTTTGGTATTTATTTTGAAAATATGATTATTTGATTACTTTGTTTATTTTAAAAATGATTATTTGATGATTTAAAATGTTAAAAAAAGAGCCCCCCTTCGCAAATTATCATACCTAACTAACACTAAAATAAAACCTAAAACTTAGTGTTATAGAATTATTTGATTTGCTTTTTCCAAGTAACTTCAAAATATGACATAATCCAAACAAAAACTAACAAAACCTAAAGTCTATTGGGTGATAGAATTTGATTTTGCTTTTAAAAATCAGGCCAAAATTTGATGTAATCCAAACATTTTCATAGAACCTTCCATAATATCAACTCTATGTAACTTTTGATTTATGATTTTATTTATTAATCGTGATTTAAACTTTAGCTCTTCACTTTATAAGAGTTTAACCTCTTTCACTATAGTCTCACTATACTCCACCCTTGTTGGTACAATTTTTATTTTACATTTGTTTGAATATCAACACCTTTATGACATAATATAATCCATCCCTCCATCAATATATATAATAACAATCCATATCGCTTTCTCTCATACCATTTTGATTTCATTACATTACCTTACATATGAGTCATGGACTATCACTATGACACTCCCTCTTCCTCATCTAACTCCAACCACTCCCACCAACTTGCAGGGTCAACATCCCTCACCTCACAACGCAGCCTCCTCTCAGTTCCTTCCCTCAACACTCACAATCACCATCACCACCATCACACTTCCCACCTCATCACAACCCTCAAATCCCATAACACATCCTCCTACATATCCTCTCTCACCCTCTTCGGCAAATTCCTTCTTACCGGTTCATCCGACAGAGAAATCACAACATGGAACATATCTACCTCGGAAGAACAAAACTCGACAAACAAAGTAGTCGCAGGAAAAGGCGCTGTTAAATCCTTAGTAATTCAATCAAACACAAACACCCTTTTCAGTGCTCATCAAGACCACAAAATCCGAGTTTGGAAACTAACCAACGACCAAAAATACACCCATTTAGCAACACTTCCAACACTCGGTGACCGTGCTTCCAAGATATTAATCCCAAAAAACCATGTCCAAATTCGAAGACACAAAAAATGCACGTGGGTTCATCACGTCGACACTGTTTCTTCACTTGCCTTGTCTAAAGATGGAAACTTGCTCTACTCTGTTTCATGGGACAGAACAATCAAAATCTGGCGAACCAGAGACTTCACTTGCTTGGAATCAATAACTAACGCACACGACGATGCTATAAACGCGGTTGTAGTTTCTTACGACGGTCTTGTTTATAGTGGATCGGCTGATAAGAGAATCAAAGTATGGAAGAATCTTCAACATGATAAGAAACAGAAACACTGTTTGGTTGACACCTTGGAGAAACACAACTCAGGAATCAATGCTTTGGTTTTGAGCAGTGATGAATCTGTTCTATATTCCGGTGCTTGTGATAGATCAATATTGGTTTGGGAGAAATACGGTGATAATGATGATAATGACGATGATGATGATGGGAAAATGGTGGTGGTAGGTGCGTTAAGGGGACACACAAACTCTATACTATGTTTAGCGGTTGTTTGGGATTTATTGTGCAGTGGTTCAGCTGACAAAACCATAAGAATATGGAGAGGTGTTGGTAGAGATTATTGTTGTTTGTCTGTTTTACAAGGTCATCAAGGTTCAATTAAGTGCTTAACTGCAGTAGTTGAAAACTGTGACGATAATTCAGAATCAGAAGAAGCATCTTTTTTAGTTTATAGTAGTAGTTTAGACTGTGACATTAAGGTCTGGCAGATTTTTGTTCCTGCTATGTAAAATCTACTTAAATAAGTGATTTTCAAATAATTGATTTCAGAATCATGTTAGTAATACATGAACACTATTTTGGTTATGACTTATGAATGATGATCCGTGTATGACTTTTTATCAGCTGGTAATCTTTATTGTTGATTGAAGCTGTTCAAGTGTGAATGTGAATATAAAAATACTATAATTTAATATTCCATTATGAGGTACTATGACTTAACAGAATTGGACTTTTTGAGTATCATTGTAACTGGTTGAAATATTTTTTATTTAAAAACCATTGTTTTTATAATTTATTATATATATTAGTAAATTATTAAAAAATTTAGTCAACTTATGTTTTTTTTTATTTTTAATTTTTATAATTTAATGTAGACTAATGACAGATGAAGAGACAGAACTGTGTTAAGGTGTTGTTTTTCATTCCACATGGTTACAGATTTTCCAGAAGAAGTAGTTTTCGGCATGATAAGCAGGATATATTTAGTACACTTTCTTACCATTGTAAAAAGATGTACCATGCTTTGCTTTGTCTGTCTCACGGGAGCAAGAATAGAATAGAATAACCATTAGTTTTTTTAATACACATCAGTTTAACTTCTAAATTATCACTTTTTTATTTAATTCATAAACAATATCAAATTCTTCAATTTAAGTCTTATTTAATTTCTAGATTATCACTTTTTTGATTTAATTCATAAATACTATGAATTCTTCAATTTATGTCATAAATATATAACTATTTATAAATATAATTTGTTGAATTAAAAATGGTAGTTGTTTTGGACTGTTATAAGACCCATGAATGAGATTCAATAATAAATGTAATGAAGTCAAATGAGACACGTGAACCTTCATCTCAACCAAGGAGACATGATCACACCCTCTATTGTATCTCTCACTAATGACATCTAATTGAATGAACATTCACTCAAGGCGTCAAATCATATGCGGGAGGTTCTAGCTGTCGAACCGCCATACTATATAAAGATTATATTGTGTTATTCTCACTCTCATACTACTTTTCACTCAATAATAGACTTGAGCGTTGTAATGCTAATCTTGCAGATCCAACTCTTCTCAATCATATCAGAAACTTGCTCAACTGCTCCAATACCTCATTTTATCGCTCCACCACTTGTTTATGGTTCCTGGAAAAAAAAATGGGTGTCGTATGGGAGACTCATGATTCCCACCGATTTTCCATGAAACCACTAGTATTCTTCTTTTAGATTGTTAATTTTCTTTCTTTAGATCACAAATCTTCATCTCTAAAACACCGGCCTCTTTGTTGAACGAACCCGATAACGAACTCTGGAAGCTATGGTAACATCAAAGGTTATTATATATGTTGCTCAACGTTAAGCCTCCACTACTCTTGTTGATGCTAACAAAGTTCCACATCCTTCTCTAGCGGAGAATGATCCAATCGTCGTGACCTCTTCTTCCACTTCTACGCAAGGAGATCTTGCTCCTCTAGAATTTTGTGGGAAACATTACAAGCCTTATCATCTTCTCCTATCATCTTCGCAACCTTCAACAACCTCTTTCACAATAATTGATGCATAGACACGAAATGCTCCCAAACATTCAACATCTATAAGCCAACCAAGGCATGCTAGGAGCGTGACTTGTTGAATAATATCTACAATATGGTACATTAATAAAATTTCAAACATCGACTGATAAGATACTCCAAATTTAAGAAAACTTGGAGTAGAGATAGGGAGTGAGGATCTCAGTCCATATATTCCACATACACTCATTTAAACACATTAAGAGGAAAAATCTAGTAGGAATGTGCAAACACTGAGTTCAAAGAAGTCGAGATTAGAAACCTCAATCTAGTTAGGGATTCATGCAGGACAGACAAATAAAAGTACTACATTTCCTCAAAAGTCACGATCATGATACTTATCAAAGTACTACAATTTCCACAAAAATCCACCTAAATGATGCAATTGAATAGTTGATTAATAAAGTATGAATCATCGGTACACTAGAGAAAAGAACACCTCCAAGGGGACTGACTATAAAGAGGAGGATTGTTGAATTAATATCAATCTTTGGGTTCTAGGATAATGAAAAGGTAGGAAAAATTAAGGAGAAAATTTCCACTGGTAATAACAAAAAAAAGAGGCCAATTTTGATGTATCAAGGATCCGCATCGATGAGGAAAGCTCATGTGACATCATCTACGCATAACTCTTTGAGAATATTGGAATAAAAAGCTAAAATGTGTGGTCATATGAAGGATCTGACCTACAACTCTTTGTGTGGAACCCTATTTTACAAGTTACGTCCTTAAAACATGCTTTTTATTAAGATAACTAAAAGATGAACTTGCTTCTGATATTTACAAAGTCTTTTATGATAACAACTAAATTCAAGCGCAAAACGATTAAAGATACAAATCAACATAACATAACTTGATAAGTTGGGTTATCTGATGAGTGCATCTAAATGAAATATAACTTAAGTCTCATATCAAGTAAAATATCAAGCAAGTGTCCACAATATTGATATATCTAACAAAGTTTTAAAGTATGTGAAAGCTTGCCTAAATGCATCTGAGTGAAAATATTGTAAATGCATTAGTGTTTTCTCGTAGAGCATATGGATAATCACACATACACACACAAACAAATACTCATTTAAACTAATTTTTATCAATAAAATATTTTCTAAAATGTCTTGTAATAATGCTAGATAAGATGAGACCTGTCAAAATAACTATAGGCAAAATTTTGTTAGTACCAATCGATCGATACCTTATCCCAATCGATTGGCAGAGTTCAAATATGTTCCCTAAGTGATTAAGACAACATTGGGTAATTGATAGATATTTTTCCTTACCACTTTTAATTGAGTAGTCGATTGTTTTTATAGCAACCAATCGATTAGCGCATATTCCCAATCTATTGGAAAGTCGTAAAAAGCCTTAAAAATTTATTTGTTGTGCCAACCTATAACCTATAAATAGAAGTCTTGTTCCACATATTTTTCATCCAGAAATGTGATAATTTCATAGAAAATTCCTCACACTCTCTCTCTTAAATATTTTGTTTATTGTCTAATATTTAGCCGTAGTGATTTGAATAAGTCGTTTTGTAAGTTAGGTAGTTATATTTCTAGAAGGGTGGATTTGTAAGTTCACCGATGGAGTTTATTTTACCTTGGTTGAAAAATTCATCCACTTAGGGAAAGGTTTATTTTGGGTTCAGATCTAAGCCTGTAAAAAGCTTGGGTTTGTGGATTGTGTGGTTAAGTCTCCATTTAGGTCTGAAAGTTTAGCCTGTTCAAAAGCTTTCATAAGTTCTTGGTTAGCCTATGGTAAAACCAAGTGTCGGTTAAAGCTCAATCCATGATAAAAACTAGTTAGATTTTAGTCAAGAATATTTCACGAATTGAGTTAAATGAGCAAGTAGAGTAAAACAAGATCTTATAAAGAAAATGACCCATTTTTCCCATGATTCGAGTCAAATTGAATAGTGTCAACCAATAAAATGTGAGAAATAGGTTGATTCAAGTCAAATATAAAGTTTGATTGAATCAAATGAGATATGGGCTTGCCAATATATGTCTGATTTGAATCAAGTGCAACATGTGATTAGAGTCACAAGGTTGCCTGATTCGAATCAATTTGAAACTATGATTCAGAATCAAAAAGTTTGAAAAACTTCTATTTTCCCCTATTTAATTTAATTTGAGTTAGGATATGTACATGATTCGAGTCACGCACATAAAATCTCAAATTTTCACGTTCTTCAAAATGCTTTGAGATTTTCTTTTTCACCTAACTTGAATCAATAACGCATATGGTTCTTGTTTCATTAACTCAAGCAGCTGACTTAAAGCATCATGATCAAGCTCAAATACAGCCAATTGAATTATCCATGCTAAAAACTAATCGATTCAAACTTGACTCAAAGATGTTCAATCATGAAGGAGACTAATAAACAATAATAAACGAAATGAAAGCGATAAGATAAACAACAAAATCATATTGAGGTTCTCCCCTAAATGTATTAGGTCATGTAACTTCAGTCTCCATTTTTCTTATGCTTAACAAGCTTTCACATGGAATTGAGTTGACTTTTAGCCAAGGCAAATGAGTGCTTATGCTCCCTCTGAAGCATTCCATACAACAACACAACACAAAACACATAAAACAATTCTAGACTCACATTACAACTTCTCCACCTTTGACAACATAAAAAAGAAATAGATCAAAATGAGTCTAAGAACCAAAACAACCAAACACAAAATTGATACTATTGGATGAACTCATAAGCTAAAAAGCTAAGAAGAATATACAACAACAAAGATCACATACATAACACAAAGATAGACATGCAACAAGAAACAAAATGAAAACATGCATGCAATAACATATAACAATATACAATTAAGTGAACAAAATTATCATGTACGGAAGATTAAAGGGTTAATACCACTTTTCCCCCTGCCATATGGACCTCTTCGTTTATCCTGGAAAAAAAAAATTTGTAAATTAATCTTACCTACCGACAGGAACCGATGTGGCTTTATGATTATTTTTTGAATTATTTTCAATACCACGTTTGAATTTTATTTATTATTATTTTAAGTTTGGACAAAATAATATGCATAAATACTCTAAAATTTTGTTGAAAATGGGACTTAAACTCACTCCCTTCATGTCAATAGAAAGAGGCAATACCACTACACCATTGTGCTTTCTTTGATTTAGTTTGTTACTTAAATGTATATATTTCTTAATTGCTTGTCATATATTTTTTGCTTAAACTATTCATAATTAATTATAGTTTAAATTTGTTTACCATATATAATATTAAACTTTAGTATAATAAATAATAATTTTTAATAAAATATTAAAATTAATTTATTAATATTTGTATAATATTAAAATTAAACTATCTATCCACATGAAGTGAGTGGCTTCAAGTCCCATTTCTAACTGAATTTTAGAGTATTCAAAAAATAATCATAAAATCACGTTAGCTTTTTTGAAAGGAACAAAAATAATATTAACCAAAGATTAAATAATGCAAAAACAAATAGAAAATCCTAAATACACCTAATTAGCAACACACATTGAAAAAGAATTTAAATGCAAATAATAACAATCAATAAAAGACTTGAGATGAATGAATGAAAATAGTGAAAAAATATACACAGTAAATGAAGTTAAACATAATTCTGGATCTAAGCACACGGAATCTAAGATTTCCAATTCTCTACGAATCTTGTGAAAAGATTATGATGATAATAATTTTATAAAAATATCAACAAGCTTTAAAATCGCCACTGAATGATTAGTTTACATGGTAAACAACATTGTAATGAATCTCACCAAGAGAATTTTTTTTTTTTACGATCATGTATTCTTAGTCTGCTTTTTAATTTTTGGGATACAGTACTTATTTTCTTACATCTTTTTATATAATTGTAGTGTATTGATTGGTTTATCAATATTACTATGACAAATCAATCAAAATCTTTATATTTGTCCTGTCATAGTAATATTGTAGTGTCCTGTCGGTGTAAATATTTATATACATACATAAAAGATTAATTAAATTTAAATTTTATTTTAATTATTAATAAAATAATATTTATGGGTGATTGCGTGTAAATTTTTTTAGGTATGTTCCAATTAAATTCTATATATTAGAAGTGAAAGAAAATTGCATTGGCATTCTACTATTATTATTATTAGAGTTAAATGCACAATTCGCTATCATATATGCGAATTTTGATTTATCTCCTTTAATTTTATTTTTTAAAATATCCTTTAAAATTTTGAAATAATAAGTTTTTTATCCCTTAAATGTAAATATTACCCCTGTAATTTATTTATTTTTACTTACCTTCTTTAGTTTTTGTTTCAAGTTGACAAAAAATGTTCATGAGAATATAATTATGGAAATGCAATATTTTCATGTTTGATTCAAATTTATAAAAATTATTCAAAGACATCTTTTATTCTAAAGAATTCTTTATACACATGATCCTTTTATATTTATTCAACGGCTTAAAGGGTGGGAATATAAAATTCCCATATAAATATATTTAACTAATTATAACTTCCCACTAACATTCACATTTTCTATTATTTTTATTGCTTTACATTAAACAAATTTTATAATAATTTATAAAAATTTAATTTTTTACCAAACACATAGATTGGAATAATATTCCAAAGAATAATAAACCTGAGAATAACATTCTAAGAAATACAATTTCAAACCTTAAAACAAAACACACCCTAAAAGATTAAAAAAATTATAGAGGATATTTTAAGGTAATAAATAAAAATTCACATACATACATTGTTATACATATATATATATATATATATATATATATATATATATATATATATATATATATATATATATATATATATATATATATATATATATATATATATATATATATATATATATATAATAGGGGATTATGAGTTACATTATTATTATTATTATTATTATTATTATTATTATTATTATTATTATTATATGTCTAATTTGAATTATTAGATCATTCTAGAATTCATTTTATAATAGGAACTAGTAAATAACATGGAACTAACTTTTCATGTAATATAATATTCCTATAAGTATGACAGATATTTTCAATTATATAAGACAACAATTAAAAAAATAGTTAACAAATAGATATTAAAATGAGCAGTCAATAGTTGATTGTCATACATTCACATTTTACCCGTGAATCTCGATGAGTTAAGAAACCCTAATTGAATCCAAATAATTAATTGTAAAAATGTATTATTAAACCAATTTTAGATATTAGCATATTTTCCAAATATAAAATGTATGACAACTTCCAGTCGTGATTTACACTACATGTCTACCAAATTATCTTTTGTAAAGTTTGAATTATTCTCCAATCGTTATATTCTTATAATTATAAATATAAGTTAATAATATACATAAATTTTAAGCATGTGTACTTATAATAAATCGTATATCGATTCTATAACTTCAATTATATAAAACAATAGCAATATAAATTTTAAAATATGAACATTAAATGAATAAATACAAATTGATATCTCATAGATACATTCACATCTACCCGTAGATCTAGATGAGTTAACAAACCAGTTGAATCCAAATGAGTTAATTCTAAAAAATATTACATTCTACAATGTATGACAACTTCGTTACATTTCAATTTTATTATCTTCTTGTTAGATGATATTTATAATTTTTATATAGTTTATTAATTTTTTTTCCCGCCAAAAAATTAATAAACTATGTAAATAAGTAACTTATTCTAACTATACAAAATATTAATTACTTCCAATATATGTAACTTATTCTCATTTATACATGTCTACTAAATCATTATTTGTAAAGTTTGAATTCATTTTCAATCGGTTAACATTCTTATAGTTTTAATATAAACTAATAATACACAAACTTTTTAAGTATTGATCTGTACTTATAATAAATCGTACATTCGATTCTCTAACTTCAACTATATAAAACAACAGTAAAACAAATTTAAAATATTGACATTATAATGAACACCTACGGTTGATATCTCATAAATACGCGTGAATCCGGATGAGTTAACAAACCCAGACAATTGATATCTCATAATCGCTCACATTTACCTGTGAATCTAGATGAGTTAACAAGCTCAAGACATATCTCAGATACATTCACATCTACCCGTGAATCTAGATGAGTTATTAATATCGACAATTGATATGTCATAGATATGCTTACATCTACCGTGAATTGGATGAGTTGTATGAATCCAAAAATTATATCTACAATGTATGACAACTTCTCGTTACATTTCAATTTAAAACCTTCTTATCAGATCATATTTACAAAATTTACATACTTTTAAAACCTTCTCACCGATACTTTAGTCATTATGTTTAATATTATAACTTATTTCGTTAATAAAATAATTATATAAATATAGACTTTTTTGTTTATAAGTGTCATTAACTCAGTATAACGTTTACTAAATTATTTTTAACTTATTCATGTTAAAAACAATTGCATCAATAGTTGAATTTTTCTATTATAAAAATATTTGTAACTTATTCCCGCTTATAAAATTATAACTTTTTTTTGTTTATAAAAATAATTTTTTATCATGTTATAAAATTTTATGGATAAAATATAATTTATTTTTATTATGTTATAAATATGAAAATAAAAGAGAATAATAATTTTAATAATATAATCATTTTGTTTTAATATAAATGTATTATTCATAATTAAAAAATTACAACTATAAATAATAATATAATATTTATTATTATAGATATCCATAGGAAAGAAATAAAAATTAGATCTAAGAATATCAAAATCGCTTAAAATATTAAATAATAATTTAACATTTATTATTGTTGATATTAGTAGAAAAATAAAAAATTATCAAAAGAGAGAAAAAGATATCTTCTTTATTTAAATAAATCATAATTTTTATTTTAATTGGTTCGTTGCATCGTTGATTTTAATTGGAATAAAATTAATGAAAATGACAATGTATAACCACTTTTAAATTTTTTTATATATCATATTTACAATTTTTCCAAATTTACAATATATAACAACTCCTCGTCAAATTATAGTCTTTTAACATTAGCTAAATTGTGAATATCGTATGCTCTAACAACAACTTTGATTAGAGAAATTCTTCCCAAAACATATTCAACTAAATCAAGAGAAATCGATATAGTAGAGGATCATATAGAAATGTCTATGGATATGACATGACTTTCATTTTTAAAAATATATCAATAACATTCAAAATCATATAGTTTTTTCTTAAACTACTTTCTAAATACTATTTAAAATTATACCAATATTCTATATTGTATTTCCATTATTTACATTTAATTGATTTTTAATGGATCAACTAATATTTTGAAAATAATTTAATTGAATTAATTGATCAATTAACTCTTTAATAAAGTTATTATACATATAATCGAGTAAATGATTAGTTAAATAAATATTTTTAAAATACATGATTTTTATTAATATTTCATAAAAATATATGATTTTAAATATTTTAGTAACAAAATATTATTTAAACTATAACAAAATGTAACTTATTCAATTTATAAAAGGATTGTATGAATAAATTTATACCTTTTATTATTAATTTTATGATTATCATTTTCATTAAAATTTCATGTATACAATTTAACATTTTTATCATGATTACAATTTTAAAGTTAATTTAAAAAGATTGTGATATGCTTTAAATATTTAAGATAAATATTAGAGTTCTTATTTACTTTACCTTTTATATATTTATAATATACTTTTTGTTAATTTTATTAACAATATATTTATAGTTAGCAATACATCGTTTAAAACTACATTAATTTTTCAAGAATATAAATGTAATTTTTCAAAAATATACACAAATATATTTAGAAGTCAAAGAAAATTTTATTGGATTAAATTAATTCCATTCAAAATTTATTGATCATAAATTTTGAAATCAATCATATAAAATAAAATGTATTAATGTTACCATTCAAAATAATTTCTATATATAATAAAATTAAATAATATTAATACCTCCATTCAAAAGATATATTTGTAAAGTTTTGATTTAATTTTTCATATTTAAAAGTTTTGGCTGTATAGATTTACCGTTTCAAAAGGTGTTGTCTTATAGAAATATTAGACTAAATGTTTTAAGTTTTGTCTTATAAAATAAAATTAAAGTAAATCATGAAATTAAATCCACTTAAAATATAAAAAGCTAATTCTAATGATAGAATGTATTTATTTAAATATAAATTATAATGGCTATATCTATTTCATTTAATTATATTAGAATAATTATTTCATTTAATTACTTTAAAATCAATATTGACACACATTTTAGACACTTGAAATAAACTTACAAACTCAATCTAAGACAAAAGATACTAAAACTGCATTGAGCAAGCCAAAAAGATAGTGAACATGCAGTTGTTCAATGATTTATCAAGTATGAAAGATAATACTCTATTCCAATTCATCCAGACATAAGGAATACTATTAGTTCATTCGAGGCATAAGGGATATTTATTAACCATTTCGGTATAAATTATTTGGACTATTAGTTACATTTGTAATTATTAAACGCAAATGAACACAGAAGAACAATATAAAAGGTAAAATATTTGTAATTATTAAACGCAAATGAACACAGAAGAACAATATGAAAGGTAAAATTTGATTTCTCATACGCATAATTAAACAAAATGGAACACATGAAATGCATTGCATATATTTTAAAGTACCAAAGACAAAATGTATTAAGAAAACTTGGGCTAAAGAACTGCCACTTAAATCCATAATTCTGAAATCGTAGACAAAACAAAAAGTAATGCATCAAAGATAAACTTAAGTGATTCAGACTAATAACTTATTAATTCCTTCTCATATTTTTCAGAATCCTTGGACCTGCCTCATCATCATCTCCAACAACTTGTATAATTCCTCTTTTAACAGGAGTGCAATTTGCTGAATCTGTCTCAATGTCAGTTGAATTAGAACAGTTGCCTTCAGATTTGTTCACACCATCTGATATTTCACTTTGAACAGGTTTGTGTCCCAAACTCTCATGCAATCCATTAGAGATCTAAAGAAAAAACAATGACCAAACATCAATAATATGAACATATAAAACAGGGTTCACAAAAATAAAACAATTTGAATTTAAACAGTTTAACACCTTAGCATTATCATCTCAAACAAAATCAAGTATTCAAGTCATCATCACCATCAACATAATCCTAAATATAACAAATTCACAAATGTCTCAATTAAATGTAAAAATAACTATAATTCAACATGACTAAACAATTTTAATACAAATAAAATGAAACATAGTATCATCAACCTTGCAACAAATTTTGAAAAGGAATGTTTGATCAACAAAGCCACCAATTACTTTAGGCACAATTGTTGGCTCGATTCCAAAAACAGAAAATTCGCAGAGATTAAGACAGTAATATACTCACCTCGTCGATTTCTAATCAAGTCAAATATGACATTTTTGTCAAATTTCCAAAGATACAAATGAGTAAGGGCATGTTATAAGATCAAGATAACTTCTCGAAACCGGTAGAATTTTGCAAGTTCAACTTGAACTGGTGTTGGTTGTCCTATATGATCCAATATTAGCGGCTACGAAAATACTTAAAATTATAAACATTCCTCAAGAATCTTGTTGTCAACGAGACAACGAAGATTTTTAATAGAAGCTTGAATCTTGTCAATCGAATTCGAAATGATAAAACATTAAACAAAATCAATTGAAATCTAATATAAAGTAATCGAAATAACAAAGAACATTTAATGAACGTCTCATCCATCGTAACCATTTCCATGGCATAATGTTTTTGCTTGGCATTCATGTCGTGAACAAACCATAATCAATCACACGAAAGTTCAACATCCCATGATTCTCAAGTAATCCATAGATAAGTTCAAATCTCTTTGGTAATAACATGGTGTGTGTGCACGGCAGTAAGTTTTTACTTCATCAATCGAAATTTTGCTTGCTTTCCCAATTCTCTCACGGTCCAAACTATCAACAACATAGATCTCGCATAAAAGCAATATGTATCAACCTTGATATTAGACCATATCCTGCCTTTTCAATCCTATGAATACACGAATGTTTGTAGTAGGAAAAGCAAAACTTACAAACCAACCTGATGTAGAAATCAATGCTTACCAGAAAACTAAGGAACGAGGACGCGATGAGGGATGATGTTAGCAAGAGGAGTTGTTTGTCGATGAGAATGGAGACGATGGTGGCTATGGAGTATACAAGAAAGGATCGACGGCTGTAGGTGGAACATAGCTTTTCGCGTATGGCGTAAAATGTCTGTGTAGGGAGTTCAAGGAGGTTCAGTGAGAGAAATGAAGGGTTTACATTAATCAAGGTATATGGAAAGAGGTGAGTTTAGGAGAAGAACGAAAACCAAGAAAGTTAAAGTAAGAGAATGCAAAAGAGATTGAATGATGAGAAGGTTTGGGGGAAGAATTGAAGGAAGAGAGAAGAACATTGGTTTTCTCATAAATATCAATGGCTTGGATTATGATTAAGTTCCAATTAGGGTGAATACGTATATTAATAAATAATTTTTTTTGTAAAAAAGAAAATAAAAAAAATTGGGAAAAATGTGAAGTGGGACACATCACTCCAAAATGAATGTGGTGCAAGCATTTGATAAAGTTACTTCATTACCCTTAAAAAGTAGACCAATTGAATTTATCAAAAGAGTTTTGGTAAAATCCAAATACTTTCATTTTTATAGATTTATAATAGATTCTTGTTTATGTTACCCATCATAAAAAACTGTATATAACTTTAAAATGCTTTAAAAACAATAAAAAGTTATACTATTTAATAAATAATTAAATATAGTAAAATATCATTGAATGATTATCAAATATACAATACAATATGGGTAAAAAAATTGTTATTATTTTTATTTCCACACATTTTCGTTGTTATACTTATACCTATATATGTGATGTGTAATATATCTCCTCTATTTTTCTATGTGTTTCTCTTGTGTGAATTATGTGTATAATATTCTCGTAATGAGACTAAAAACTAATATGAGATTGTTGTCGCAAAGATAAAGTGAAGAGCTACTCTCTCATTTATATTGCGATGTTTCATCAGATTTTTTCGAATTATAATTTATGCTTATATGAATGGTAAGGTTTTGATACTTTTAGCGAGGTTAAGTTTAATAATCACATTGGACTTATTTTGTAGAATTTCGTAAAAACTACTTTCTCTTCTCTGTATTATATTAAGTGATTTAAAAAGAATAAAATAGTATTTTAAATGAATAATTTATTTTAATTTTAATTTTTTTTTTTTAATTTTGTTCTCTAATTAATTAAACTTTTAAAATTTTTTTAATACATAATTAAAAATACTATAATAATTAAGAATATTATAGTAAAAACATTATTCGAATGATGGTATAAAATTGTATTTGTGATGATGATTTGATATTTAATTATTATAATTTTTATAATAGTTTCTTATAGTTTGACCTTGAAGGATCAGAGCTCAAAACTCATGGACTAGTACTGCTAATGATGTCAATCAGATAATATAGTCACCACCACTCTAAAATGGTTATGCAGACAAAATTATTTTTAGTCTAATTAATATTTTAGCTACTATCTATAAATCAATATATAAATAAATAAATTTTAATGTAATTGATATTCTAATTATTTTCCATAAAATAAATAAATATAACTTTTATCTAATTAAAACTCTTACTATTCATAATAAAAACTTTAGCAACATTAACCTGTCCTATTTTTCATCAGTCAACTAAAGATAGGATTGTTAACCATTAAATCGAACATCCTAATAATTTTTCTCTATTATTCCATACGTGCCTTAACCTTGTTTGTGCTGGAGATAGTCTCCACATTTCAATGTGAGATTATTTCTCCATTTATTCATATTTCATATATTATTTTAATAATTAACGGGACGTAGGGATGACAATGGATACCCATAAGTACCTAGTAAAAGTGGTCTCACACTATCCGCCCGTTTAATAAAATATGATACCAAGCTTCCGCCATATTGCAAGCGAGTATCCGTTAGATGGGTATCCTGAACTTAGAGATACCACTCAGTATTTACGGATATCCATTGATACTATTTATATATATATATATATATATATATATATATATATATATATATATATATATATAATAATTATTTTTTTTAATCTCTTTTAAAAGACAAAATTATTTCAAATTTAATACATAATAAATAATAATAAAAATAAATCACATCATTTTATTTCTTCTTTTATCAAAATAATAGTAATAATATCATATTTAACAAAATAACAATAATTTTGATCAAATAAATTAATATTTAAATAATTTTTTCTAATTATTAACGGATAATGGACCATCAAATCCATATCCGTAAATAAACGGGTAACAAAATATTCGCTTAGTATACCCGTAGATATCCATTAAACCATCATACCCTTGCTCGTGAGGGGTTTTACCTGCGGATATCCACAGATACGGATTTTTTTATCATCCCTAATTGACCCACCTTCTCATGTGTGATAAGCATATTGACTTTGGAGGGACTAAATCATATACATTTCTACCTAAAACATATAAGAGACATCTAAATTTAAGCTAGCTAACATTGGTTGCAAAATATTTCAAACCGACATCACGAACTCTATAACACCCCAATATTACCCCAAAGTTTTAATATGTAAAAATCAGTAATTTAAAATTTCATAAATTTAATCTGAGGCATCACACCTTCAAAACTAAATTACTTAAACAGTTTGTTTAAAGTCTACATCCGGATACATAGCATCATCGAAAACATAAATTGATTCATAAACATCAAAACATCATCTTTATTAAACTTCCTTAATCAATCGTATTCATAAAGTATGGTTCCTTTACAAAAGGAAAACAACAAAGAACAACAACAAAAGAACAACAACAATGGCAACATAAATATTCTCCCCAAAAGCACGTATCGAGCGACAATCGACTCGACTAATGCCAGCCTATAAACTCGTCTTCATAATCTTGCACCTTACCAATATAAAGGTAACGGCGAAACAAGTAAAGGGTAGAGATACTCCAAAACATATAATTAAAGGCATGATAGAATATAAATATAGTTTCGAATTATAAAGGGTATAGATTAACAAGTGCAATTCTAACACTTATCCGAAACTCACTTACTTCAACCGTCATTCTAATGTATATAATTTACACCTTATCGCATAACCTCAACGGCATACTGGTCAACAACACATAAACTTTCATCACCATGAAATCGTCACAAGCTAATACATCACTACTTAACACGATAATCAACAACAACAACATCAAACAACAACATTAAATAATGCCAATGACATAAACAACATAAACAATATCATCACAAATCGACTAAAGCCCAACGTCGCTTTTGGCATAAAAGCCCATCATCGCTTGGCATAAAAGCCATCATCATCGCGGCATAAAAGCCATCATCACAAACATCATCGCATCACATTTTGCATTAAGCATTTCATCAAGTTAAATCATCACAAAGTTCATCACTTATATTCATCGCTAGTTATCATGAAATTACTAAGTTATATTCATTTCATGTTTATCATAAAGATCCTCGCCAAACAAAACATCATATATCATCGCAATTTAACATCGCCAATCAATTAAAACTCAACGCCAAACAACTCAAACATAAACATAACCGACTCTATGAGACACGACTATGTTATTCATGTGGTACCCATCGCTTTGTCCGTAATTAGGACACTTGCATAAAGCCGATCTTCGCCGCATAAAAGTCATCATCGCTGGCATAAAAGCCTCTTCGCTTGGCAAAAGCCCCTCGCTATGCAATGTATGTGACCGACAATAAAACAACACAACACAAACACACCATCATCGCCGTCAAAATTGGCATAAAGCCCACATCGCCATAATTTATCCAAAACAAGATAAATATATCATCGCATCATAATTGCATTATGCAAAACATCGCTAATAAATTCATCAAGAGTCATGCATTCACAAATCGGAAGCATTTATTAATAACATCAATATAATCATCACATCATCATGTACAAAGATATATCATCGCATCGCTTATCAACAAGTAATCATTAACTAATACGCCGTCGCAAATATTATGTTTAATCATCCCACCTCATTATCGATTCGTCACAAAATTCTAAATACGGAAAATAGTCAAACACCTATCATCGTCGCAAAAGTCATCCCTAATAAACGGTATTATTCCTAATCGCCAACATCGCAATCGGATTGTCCATACGTGTCTTAAATCCCTAAAACGAAATCCGATTCAATTAAACCGTCATAGTTTTCCGGTCATCTCGTAAAGACTCGCAACTTCTAAAACTAACCTCACCACTAAGCTCTACACGTCAAACATAGCTAGCATGTCAATTTTGTTGAATTCGAGCAACTTGTTCGTCATCGAATTCTACGAAATCGAAAATCGGAACACAATCGAATTCTAAAGGAAAGTAAGAAAATCCAAAATTTTGAGGTTACAGAGCTGCAACACGGCACTCAGGTCTGCACAACACCTGCTGTTGCAAAATCACCAAGACAGGGACACAACACGGCACTGTGTTGTACGACATCGCCAAGGTCGCATGGCTCGCACTCACCAAAATTTCTTTTGAGTTTTTTCCATTCTTCTACCATGGTTTTTTTCCCATTTCAATACTTTAATTCCACAAGCTAGCACCTAATACATCCACAAACCATACTCCTAATCCAACTCTCTTCTAACCCATTCCAACAATCAACCAACAAAACCCATAAATCAACCTATTCACTTCACCCCAAATCCAAAAATATATCTATCAAAACCTAACAATATGAGATGGAGAATCAAACTCCTACCTCTAGTTTGGATGATCCATGGTAATGCTACAAAGCTCAACCTCAAGCTTCCTCTTGCTCTCTTGCTCTTCTTCTCTTCTCTTTCTTCTTCTTCTTCTTCTTCTTCTTTTCTTCTTTTTCAAACCCTATCTTCTCTCTCTAAGGCCAAGTTTGGCTTTGGTTTCTAAGTGAATGGAAAGAATGGGAAAGAAAATGGTTTTATAACTTACTAGCTTCCAAGTTCTATATTTGGTTTTGTGTTTTGGGTGGAAGGAAATGAGGAGAAATGGTTTATATGTGTTCCTTACTAGCAACAAGGGTGAAAACTCAAATCATCCGTTAATCCTCACACCCCATCTATCTCATATAATTAACACACTAATAATATCTACCAATATTATTAATTCAATCAATTAAAAACAATTGTGAATTAAATATCGATCCTAATAATATTTTACCGGACCGAATTGAAACGCCGCCAAATATATTAATAGATAGATTAATTAACACAAACATTCTCGCCGTAATATAACTATTGATCGGTAATTCTAAAATATTAATATATAATATAATATTAATAAATAGTATGCTATAAACTCACCCTCATTAAACCATTAAATTAGTGAATTTTTATTTGACTCCATGATCTTCTTACTCCACCATCTAATCAAATTTACATCAAACCGAACTTAACTTGGTTCTATACCGTAACTCTATTTCCGATTTAATTCATAATAGAAAACAAAAACTTCATTGCATTGACGTTAATCGAAAAATTTACAAACAAAACAATGAAGTCTCCACCTAATATTATTTATTCCTAAAGAGGAAAGAGAAAATATAGATAAACCTGTGAAATGAAAATGAAAAGGTCATGGTCATTGCACCCAAGAGATGCGGTCTTCGGAGCTCATATGCAAGGAAGGTATTAGAACCTCACATCCATCGCATCGATGGGACCCATTTAGTTCTAAGTGTGTTTGTGTGTTTAAAATTAAATTTTCTATCTTCTACTTATTATGTGCTAAAAAGAGAAATGAAAAGAGAAACATGTTTAATTTTTGAAAGTGTGCTCGCTAAGTTGTTGATCCGTGCCTATGTATTTCCCAAGCGCGATGGAAAAGTCGAGCTACGTAGTTCCCGTCATGAAGATTTGTTGTTTGATTGATTTTATTTATGAAAATAGGAGCTTAATCGCATATGGACGAGCAAGACATCACTAGTGCATTCGCGTGAGCGAAGAAGACGCGTGTGAGCCGGCGTGAGTTTGAAAAGGGACTGCACGGGCAAGGTTTGATGAGTTTGAATTGATTTATTGTGGGGTGAAAAGTGTACCTAACAATAGGACTAGCATCCTACGATTCAAATACTAGAAACCAGAGGAGCTCAATGCTCAAACGAGTCGCCTATCATCCCAAAAAGTTTTCTTGTGAAAGAGCAAGTGAAACGAGGTTCACGTTATTAAGAGTCTTTAAACAATCGACTATCATCCAACGATTTAAAGACTCGAGTTCATTTTGCACAAGTTTTAAACAATTGATCTAGCAACCAAACCATTTAAATACTTGGGTTTTTTTTTTGTGGAAGAGTTTTGAAAATGCACTCGACGCTGGATCGAGGTTTGAAAATTTATTATGAAAGGTCTTAAAGATGAGAAGGAATTGATTTGGGCTATGATTAACCAAGAAAGCTTGATTAATTTCGAGAGAATAGACAAGTGTCTACTCCCTACCATGAGGCCCTTATTGAAAATTTGGTATATGGGACCGCGCTGATAATCTAAATGAAGCTTAATAAATATATACAAGCATGAAATAAAGCAAGTAAATGAATTAAAAGCCCATACAAGGTGGCTTGCATAAATGATAAGGCAATTGATATTGTGTAGGTGCATGCCAAATAAATTTTAATCGACTAACTAAACAAAAATTTAATCAAGTAATTAGTTTAATAAATTAATTAGATGGGCTAATCAATTTTAAATAACCTAATTAGATAACTAAATAATGTTTAACTAATCAATCAAAATTTCATTGTAAGCCCAAGAGCAAGTGTGGTGTATGTACCATAGGTGTGGCGGCCAGGATGCTTCAAAGCTTTGTCAACTCATGGTATGAAAATGGCTCGCAATCGAGAATTAGTTTGAAATATTTTTTGTTCGTGCTTTGTGATGAATAATCAAAATAAAACAATAAAAATAATTACTAATTATTACAACTCATGGGGATGGATACAAATTTACAAACGGGATGACTAAATAAATTACAAGTCCATGTAAAATTTAGTAAGAATAGAAATAATTCAACAATTAACAAAATAAATCTAAGAGATAAACAACTAAAAGAAAATATTTTGAGAATTTTAAAGTATTGAAATAAAAATAAAAAAAATGAATTTTTTATATAAGAAAATAAATTTGTTTTGGTTGTTTAAAAAATGTAGATAAGAAAATTAAACTTAAACTACATATATTAATTTTTTTAAGGAACTACAACAATAAAAAAAAACATGGTCATAAATGTTTTTTTTATTCTCAATTAACTCAATAATTACACTTTTTTTTTTTAAATAAATAAATAAATAACATGCCTCTCTCACGTGTCTCTTCTCTCTCACACGCTAAAGCGTAGGGTTATGGAGTGAGTAGAAGGGTGTTTTAGAGTGAATGGTTACGGTGTGGGTGGTGTGGTATTTGGAGTGAGGACGAGGATAAGAACAAAGGAACAACTGCATAATGCTAATGCGGAATTTGTTAGAATGAGTAGTGGAGCAGTGATATTGTTATTGTAGGTACAAGTAGTGGAGAAGAGCAACCCAGGGTAGTGGAATCGAGATGGTGAAAATGCTTGTACAATTTTCTGATTTCTTGCTTTTTTGGTTTTTGCAGGTAGTACGATTTTGGTGGTGGAAAGAAGAATTGGGATGGTAGTGGAGCAGTAGGTTTGTTATAATATTGTAATCGATTTTTGTTTGAATTTTTTTGTTAACATTGTACTGATTTTTGTTTGAATTTTCTGTGTAAATTTTACAGGTACAAGAGGTGGGATAGTGGAAACTTAGAACAAACCCTCCATCTTGACTTGATCGATACAGTAGCCTTATCAAAGACCAATTTTTTATATATTTTTAATATTTTCTTTGTAACAATAACCACTAACAATCTCTTAAAATAATGTAATAATAATAAATAAAAAAATTACTATTTTAACAAAAAAATGATTTTAATTTAAATCCTATTTTATTATTCTATTTAATAGAAGTCATTTAATAACTTTTAATCATAAAAATGATTGAAATTAAATATCATAATAAAAGTAGAATGAAAAGATACAAACATAAAAATTAATTAATCTATTAAAATAATATAAATATGATAAAAGATTTTGAGTATCCTTTTAAGATCCGTTTCTTGGAGTATACTTTGGAACACATTGTATAAATATCTGAGATTCCGAGAAACACATTGTCTAACATAGAGATACATATAATTCATAACATAAACTTATCAAATACAAACCGGAAGTTAAACATAAATCAAACATTACAAATTAATATTCGGTGGACGCTAAAATCATCCTCATAATGTCATCAATCGGTTCTTGATAAAGTCGCATCTAGCTCGACGAACTATCTCTCGAAAACTTTGATATGTCGACCACATAGCCTGAATCAACGCCGATCTTCAGTTCACGTTCATAAACCAAAGATTCCATTCATTGTCAATCGATGGCGCAAGATTCGATCTCTACCTTTTGACTATCGCCGAAGGAACAAGTTCCCCGCAATGTTTCAACGACCTCTTCAATCGTGTACACGGTGATCTTGAATTCATGAGATGGTATGTACCGGTGTTCGTTAGAAGTGACGCTGAGGATGCGTACATGAGTTCGGATTCTAGCTCGAAACGATTTAAATCTTTTGATTTGTTTATAAAGATGCCATGGTAAGCTTTATTATTTTCAACACAAGAAAGATGATTTAATGATTATGAAACAGGGAAAGTCTGAAATACCTCAATTGATATTGGCGCGTGAATCTACTCAGCGCAAACTAGACGTAACGCATCGGGGAGATTCGAGTAAGGGGGATTGTTATATAAAGGAACAGATGGAGCACCTAAATATATATAGTTATCTATAGCTTTATATATGAATACTGATATGTTTGTGTATTTTAATTGCTATTTCTATGATTGGGAAAGTTTCTCCTTTGGGATTTTGAAATGTATTGATTATGTGAGATTCTAATGTTTGTTATTATTGTGTTTGCAAAGATCCTGGATCTTCTCGTGACACATATCCCTGGGCAACCTGAGCATTTGTAGTTCTGATCTAAAGGGTTCTATGATTTGTTTGGTCCGAGAGAAAGAATTTGCAAGGATGAGATTCGTGTCACGATTCTCAAAAGGATGTTGAGAAAGTCGAGCAATCGTAGTTCCACTTTATGCTAGTGGAAAGCAACGACGTTAGTAAGAGATGCATAAATGTCATCTAATGAAAAATGTATCTAATCTATTTCATCACATACATTTTTGAAAAGTTGTTTGATTGATTAAAATCTTTCGTCGTAAGTATTAGGTGTTTTGCTTGAGTATAAGCGCTACCACTTACATGTTTAAGAAAGATGTTTGAAAAATGATGATTAAATCTTTTAACCGTAAGTATTGTGTTTTGCTCGAGTGTACAAGCGCTACCACTTACAATGAAGAGATGTTTTTGTTTGAAAATAGTTTGAAAAGTTTTGAAAAGTTTTGACAGTATGTGATGATAGATGAGATACTTCTTCCATAGAGATGATAAATGTCTAAATCTCAAGGAGAAACCTGATTGGATTAAAGGGATACTTTTAAGAAGCCCGGTCCTTGTATTGTAAGCCCAAGAGGAGGCATTCCGAGGGTCATCGAGGGTCCTTGTATGAAGCCCAAGAGGAAGCTATAGGGTATGGCTGGCTTTGGGCTTGAAAGGGATTTCACCGAGAAACCATCCTTTTCAATAAGAGCAATTTCACGGAAATTTTACTGGGGATTTGAAAGTGATTTCACCGGAAACCATCCTTCCAGTGGTTCTATCTTAGCTGGTGATTCTTTGTATTAGAAGCCCAATAGAGGTCGTTTAAGAGATTTCTATCTCTTTCATTGTATGATGCAAGAGAAGGCTAAACTCAATGAGGAGTTCTTTGAACGAAGCCCAAGAGGAGGCCGACTCACCAGGAGGTTGTCTTATATGAAGCCTAAGCGGAGGCTAAAACTCGTGGGGAGAGTTTACATGAAGCCTAAGAGGAGGCTACCTGTTGAGATAAATTATCTTGTATGAAGCCCAAGGAGGCTATATTGTGGGGAACCTATTGATTAGTCTAATTGTATGTTATGATTAGACAATTTGTATAAACAGCAAAGCAAGTGTGTGTGATATGTATTCACAGGAGTTTATGAAGGAAATATAAACAATGTATGATGTTTATTTACAGTAGTTTATGAAATATAAACAAGTCTGTGGAAACGAACGTTAAAACGAAGCGAATTTGATTATTTACAAGTTTGAACTGTACAAGGAAATGAATATACACAACGAAGTTTTTTATGTACAGAAAAGATGGATGTACATAGAGGTTGACTTACACTATAAGGATGCCCATTGATTTGAAAGCAGTTTCACAGGGAATAATGTTCCTTTCAATACCAATGGTATTCAGTGTAAAATGTACAGATGAAACGAAATGATTGTTTGAAGTTTATTCAGAAAAGGTATTCAGACATGTGCCGTATAAAAAGTATTTGAAAAGAAGTATCTCGTGTTATGTACGTATAAAATTTGTATGAAAAGAAATTGATATGTACAAGGAATGTTTTGTTTGTACATAAAGGATGTTGGTTTGAGTATAATAAGAAGTGAAAACAAACGATCAAAGTTTGTCCGCATTTTTGAGTATAAAGTATCTCAGATATGTATGTATGAAAATTGTATGTGTTTGGAAAGAATTTGATATGTACAAAGAAATATTATGTACACAAAAGAATGTTATGGACTTACACCTGGAAGGAGGCCCATTGGTTTAAAGCGCTCACGTGAATAATGCTCCTTTCAATACCAATGGTATCGTGTATAAACAAACGAATGAAAACAAACGAAAGAAATTTGTTTTATGTTTGAATATTGACAATGATAATTTGAGTATGTACAAGTAAAAACTAAGTATGTACATAAAGGATTGGGACTTACACCATAAGGGTGGCCCATGATCGATTGAGAAATTCGAGAAAGATCTAATTTGATTTTATCGCTTAACCTGGATTGATCATGGTAAAAGATGTAAACGATAAAATCAATTTGAAAATGTTTTTTGAAATACGAGGTTCATTTATGAAAAGTTTTGAAAAACTAAGTCAAAAACTTGAAAAATTCACTTTTTAGGAGGTTTGAAAAGGTTCTGCATCAAGCTGGCTCGATTAAAATTTAATCAGATGAAAGTTTTTTTCCGAAAATTTTGCACTATCATAAAATAGATGTATTTATCGACAAGTGTTTAAAAAATCATCTTAAATGAGAAGTTTTGATTGGTCAAAAAATTGTGAAAGTTTGATAAAACATGAAAAAATTTGAAAAGTTGTAAAAAGAATGGTCCCAGGGTATTGAACCCATGACCACGAGGTGGACGCTGCAAAGGTGTTAAACCAAGCAAGGCAACCACTGTAACCAAACGCTACTGGGTGTTAAGTGACCAGAACACGGTTTATATGATGTTGGAGTATTTGAAAATTTAAATTTGAAAATGATGAAGAACACGCGTGAACTGTTCTTCGTGGTTTTGATTTTCAGTTTGCCAAATTCAATCCAAAATCTTCGTTTCTCAATGAAATTAAATGATGTAAACATCAAAGTTGCTCGCTTTTTCATCACGATCACGAAGGTGATTAATTTCATTTATATTCAGCCTAACATGTTTTGATTTCAAACACACGAAGAACCCTAGAATCTAAGAATTCAAATTAAATGGCGTGTGGTTGATGATTCTTGGATTTTTTGAGGGTTAAGGATCGTTAGGTGTGCGTAAAGAGAACGGCCGTGAGTTTTTTCAAAAGAATCAAAGAGAACGGATATCACAGTTCATGTTCTAACCTGGAAAAGTGAGAATCGACCCGATGCTAGAGTGTTTCCAGAACTTGTTTGAGGATTGCTACACCATCATCGGCATGTATGGAAGCTATGTGGATGATTTGCTTGCTTTGAACTTGCTCCAATCTTCCCAAACCAAGTCAACCTACCGGGCTCAAAATGAAGCTCAAAATCGAGGTTAATGAGTTACAAATTGTTTTTATGTTTTGAATCATCCCTATGATGTATAGTGATGATGTTTGAATGGTTGAACATCAGCTAATCCAAACTTAACTCCAAATTCATTGCTTGGGCTTTGAAAGTCATGGGAAAGCATGGAAAGTGAAAACTGCTTTTTAGCTTGATCTAGCTTGATTTTAATGTTTAAACAGATTCCATATGGATATTATGATATGTTAGACACCAAAGTTTATCATAGTTCTTAAGTAAATTTGAAAATTGCAATGTTTGGCAAATTGAACTATAATGCTGAATTTGAAGAAAGGAAGGAAAGCATGGATTTGGATGCTTGGTGTAAGTTGAACTTGAATTGGTGATCCTTTTATAGGCCAAAAGTTCTGATTTGTTAGGCAAACAGGACATGGCAATTGGATGAATCATGGATTACATAAGGGCAAGAATGACAATTGTCAAAAAGGAAACTTCCTTTTTCACCACGTGCTTCAATTTTACAATTTGATCCAATCCTCTCAACTATTACCTAGGCTGATATTTATCAGTTTGATATTTGGCAAGGTGGCAAGTGGTCTAAATGAGAAAACACAAAATGACCTATAATTTGATGTTTTGACTTTTGAAAATCAAGTTTCATGGAGCCTTATGTTTCAATTTCAAAAGCATAGCTAGACTATGGATTTGAGAGTTCTTGACTTTGCAAAGATTTTTCCACAAGCTACAACTTTCATGTTTTGAGTTTTTCAAATTCAAATTGGAACTAGGTGAAAAATGGCATGAAGTTTGAAAAAAGTAAGAAATTTCAACACTTAGAAAAATTTCTAAGTATAAAAACTTTGACTTTTGTTGACTTTTCCAAACTTTGATTTTTGATGATCATGATGGATCATTTGAAGTATTTTGATGTTGAAAAGTTTTGTTTTGAAAATTTGATCAAAAGTCAAAGTTTGACTTTTTCGCGTATGAATTTTCATCGACGCTTCAAATTGGATCGATGAAGTCTATGAACCGTGATGTTCGAATCCGTAAATTAGGTCAACGTTGTATCTAAGATATAATGACCAATCTCATCCAAAAAGTCATTTCTTGCTCAAAAGTCGAGAAAACTCATGCCCGATCAAACCCTAATTGGTCGATCCTTGATTAACTGAGAAATGGGTATCCGATGATCGAGGTCAAGGATTTGATCAAGATAGATCAAATGTGGTGAGAAAACTCAAACCCTAATTGATTGCCTCTGATTAGATGAAAATTGATGAAACCCCAATTTTGACCGTGAATGCTATACCCGACACGCTATCTCGAATCGTTATTATGCAATGATGCAATGGGTGGTATATTAGGTCACAAATCGTATGACAAGGTGGGGAATGAGCAACCCAACAACCTATGTGATGTCTAATTTCATGTCCATATCCGTTTTATGTGTTGTGGTAGGAGAAATATAAGAGGAGAGATATTTTGTAGTAGAAGGATGTAAATGGGGCCACGTAAATCCTATCCTGTGGTCGCTGTAAAACCGAAGTTAATATCCAAATTCCAACTTAACCAAAACCGAAGTAAACTTTGGGTAAATGGCCTAGGGTTGAAAACCAAATGTAATGTAAACAACAAGTATACTCACAAAATCTAATATATTCAAATTTTTTAATTTGGTCAAATTACAAAAATGAGTATTTCCACATCATAATATATTAACAAAATGAAGTTAACATTTAAATGCTACATATAACTGTGGTGGAAACGGGCCGCCAATTCCTCGCCTTATTCCCGCTTAAAAGTGGGGGCGGCAAGCCTGTCAAGTGAAATGATGAAAATCAAGCCCGCCCGGCCAAGTTGGCGGGTTGGCGGGCTTGCCCGTCTATTTTTTTATTTATATATTTTCCATTTTTATAATATATTAATAGTTTTTTTTACATTTCAATTAGATTTTTCATTTTTTTAGAACACGTTTTTGTAAAGCATATTTTTAAGAAATTTTAGTTAAAAATATTCCATATATTCACATATAAATGTATAAAATAAAACAATTAAAAATTGGAATGAATAGAATTAACTAAATAAAAGAGGAACTTAAGGCACAACATACCGAACTGACAAAGCGGCTGTGTTTTAGCGGGCGAAGGGCTTTGGTGGGGCGAGCTTAGGCGGGCGACGGTCCCAAAATCCCAACCCAACTGCCATTTTTTGGCAGGTGCGCGGGTCGGCCTGGAGGACCACGACCCGTTTTGCCACCCCTACATATAATGCCCATTATTTAATTAATTATTAAATTAAATTATTTCGAATTAATTTTTGAAAGGCGTATGTGTGTTGCGTTGTGTTGATTAACTAATTGATTTTATTGTTTGGTCGGTCGGTCGATTTAATTTAGGAATAATACATTAAGATATTTTAAGGCTAAGTTGTTGGGCTTAGTTGGTTGGTGGTAATTAGTAGAAAGGAGGTGTGGAGAAGTAAGCCCAATAAGACAAAATAATAGTGATATTACTATAATAGTTATTTTAGTAAAATAAGAAAATAGAAGTATCAAGACGTGAAAAAATGCAAGAAGAGGAATAAGGCTTTTGGAGAGCTAGTCAGTCGTGGAGAAAATTGTAGACCAAACGTCAAAGGGAGGATTTGATCGAAACTCCATAGAGCGACCTTCAATCCAAGGTAAGGGTGGGGTTCTGACTTTCTAATGGATGAGTAGTATGTGGGAATTGGGATAGTGAAAATTTACTGTGTAGTTGTAGGTTGTTCTGTTGTCGAATTGAATTGTTTGGCTGTGTTGAAATTGCTCATGAATTATTAGCATAATCGATGTTGCCATTGAAAATTTATAATTTGTCATGGTTGATATAATATCTTGTGTGATGAATTGTTGCCTGTTCATGTTGGTTTTTCTTCTGTTAGTTTAAGGATACAATTAAAATCGCCTATTACAACTAATTAGTTACAATCAATGATTATTAGGTGGTTAATTGACATGATATATATATATATATATATATATATATATATATATATATCAACTAATATTAGAAGTAACATTAGCAAACAAAAATTATCTCAAGGGACACAAAAAGAATAGAATGAAGAAGACATGTTTTTAGTAAAAGAAAATATTTTAACAGAAAAACTAAGTGGTTGAATTAATTAATTAAGTGATAAATATAGAGATAATTAAATAGCAGTGGTGTGTATATAATCTGTTTTTGGTGTAGGATTGTCAAGGTTTGTTTGTTGAAAATTGATGTTGTTGTTTCCTGTATTAACTTTGTTGATAAATTGCGAAGTTGCAGGTTGGATGAAAATTAGTTGTGTTTTCTTGTGTTGAATTGATGAACCAAGTTGTAGCCGTAGGTCTCGTGCCAACGTTGAACAAATTTTGTTAAATTATTATTACGTTGCAGGCTTATGGCCAGTGTTGGATTATAATTATGTTATTTTTTGTTGTTTGCGTTGCATCATGTTGTCGCATATATTGCATAAACACGCTATTCTGATTAGAAAAATATTACGTTGGGAGCTTTGCTCTATTTATGATGGTCTGGATTGACAACCATGCTGAAAGTTGAAGGCTTATGCCTTGTTGATGCCTCTAATAATTGGGAGATTATTACGTTTGGAGTTTTGCTCCGGTTTTTACGTTGGGAGTTCTACTCCATTGATACCACATGCATGTGTATTTGTATAAGTTGTTGCATCTCATGTTGCATTTTGAATTGTTGTGATTACTGAATAAAATATGGAATTGTTTGTGTGGAACAAGTTTTGTGCTGATTTGCATTATCTTGTTTCGACATATTATTTATCATACGACTTATTATATTGTTAGACATATCACCCCTTCTATTGTGATGTTGCTCATTTCGGTAACATGCGGTAATCCGCAGTGGGTCGTTCACCTTCATTAGTTCGAGTCGGTGTTGTCGCCCGATACGAGGAGGAGGATGGATGTTTTATTTACTTGGTTTTGATTATCGATGGGTTTTAAGTGGTTTTATGTTGAGAAAGATGCTATGATTGTTTGAAGTTATAAACTTGCTATTTTGAAGTTGTTTTAAATTGGCCATGATGCCATGACATTTTTGGTTGAATTTTATGAATATGTTGCGTAGAAATAAAAGTCATTTATTTTTAAAGACTAAACAAGTTGTTATCGATTCACTCAAAATTATGGGCTATGTATATGAACTACAGATGATTGAATGTTGTGTTTTAAGTTGAAGTGTAGAATTCCATTGTTTGTTGGAAAATTTTGTAACTTTGATTTTTATATAATTCGTTGGGTAGAAATGGGGTGTTACACTACCTAACTACTTGAAAGAGCCGAAAAAAGTATCGCCGGATAAATCCACCGGTGGCACCCCTTTTGACTTTTACCTATTTTTCTATTTCTATTTGGTTCAACTTGTTGTATTCTTGCATCCTTTCCATGAATTCATCCAACCATGTCTCCGATGGTTCCGTGAAATGAAGGCCCACTCGTGAATGGTTATGTGGCATCCCAGCCAAGTAGACTTGAACAAAATTCGTGGATTTGAAACCCAACACATATGATACGATCAATGGGATTTGGTGTAGGAGCAGTTCACAGAGGAAAATAAGTCTCCAAAAAACCGTATCTTGTTAGATTAATACATACCCCGTCATACGCACTTGCTAAGATATGACCCATTTCAGAGAAGCACATTTATTTATTCTCCTGTGCAAATCCAACCTTGGCAGGTACAAGTGTGTGATATATTTCTTCAACCTTCTCTTTACTCCCTAGCACACGTGTGTACACTGTTCGCCAACTCGTGAGGAGGTTCTCAAGACAAGATTGTAATACTCTTCACAGATCTGTTCAATGTACTTATGCATGAAAATTGGCATGTGATCAAGGAATGGTATTTTTGATGGAGTCGGTGTAGGGTGGTTTCCTAATACGGGCACCTTTAGAAGCACATTTTTGAGATTTCAGTGTGAGTGAATAATACTTTGTCGGCCAGTGTAGGTTTCAACTTCTTCGGTTCCCCTTTAGTTTTTACCGGTTGGGGGGTGGTTTCAAATCCTTGGTCTCCAGAAATGCAATCTTTCTCAACTCTTCTTTGATGTGGAGTTCGGTGGCATCATCGACTCTCAAAAATCTCACTTGTATCGCTCCCATTCAAAGATGGAGATATTTGACTTATTACTTTTCATTTTCCGTCATCATCAAAACTAAGTCTCTTCCAATGACTAGAGACCTCGCCATACGTATAGGGATATTACCACCATCTTCTTGGCTATGACACGCACAAGGGAGACCATATGTTTCCAATAACATCCGACTTGACCACCATTTCACCGCCTACCTATTTAGCCCCGACAAGAGGTTTAACCCGACCTCTCACATTTTTTGTAATATGGTACCTACAAAGTAATGCGAAGAAGTAGGAATACTGGTTGCAACGACATTCATTAATGACGATCTTGGTTTCAGAATAAATTAATTTTGGCATATCCTTTGTAAGTGCCCTACGATTGGCTCTTCTTGTAAAAACAAATAATAAACAACAATAATGTAATGTAATGTACAATAGGAACAACCTGAAAAATCCTATTGTAAATGCCTAAACATGTTGTGTTGATTTAATTCAACATCTGGAACAACATGTCACAAGAGATGTCATAACATCATATCGACATCAAGCTACCGAATCAAGTCCGGTGCGCTCGTTTCCTAAAGTTATAATATCACAAATAGAATGCATAACAAGTAGCGAAAATTGAAGGCATATGTGGAGCCCTAGAAGATTCAATCAGAAGCTAAGAATAAGGAGAAAAGCTCGATTGAAGACCTAACTTGTAGCAGAAGTTTTCTGCTTATTTTATGCAGGTTGTTGAAGCTGCTTTGCTGTCACATGAAGGCCCAAATCCAGTTGGGTAAAAAGGGAAAGGGGGAGTTTAGATTGAAGATAAATCCATCGGACAAGGATGGTAAGCAGTCAGAATCGGGAAGTTAAAGTTGCCGGAAATTCTCAGAAAAAAGAATCGATGTCAATGGTATGTTATGACATTCAAAGGTACATTCTCGCTCGCAATCGCTTTTCCCGAGATTTTCGTGAAGTTTGTTGAGCATTTTATTTATGTCTTTCTCATATTAGAAAGCATGTCACGTGGCTGCTAGGTTAATCTTAATTAAACCTAAATTGGTCAGAAACAAACCATGTTTTTAGGAGAAAATTAAGTAAACCTAGTTATCTTGTATAGCCCAAAACCGAAGATTTGACTGCTTCTATATAAAGAATTCAACCCTCAATACACAGCCATTCGATTTCATTGAAGACATCAAGGCTTTTATTTGGTAATCGTTATGATTTAACACGCTGGTATTGTGTTTGTATTGTAAAGATGTAATCATTAGGGCTAGTTTGTTGTGAAGTCAGGATGGTCACCATACCCTTGAAGCCCGAGGCAAGAGGATGTATGAATTGTACTGATTAAAGCTTTAAGCACGATCAAGTTGTGTAATGGAAGTGTATCTTCAATGCTTTATGAATCGAGAAAGTAATCACACGGGTGTGATTGAAGGGAGTGAGAGGGTTCTCATTCAAGTAGGACTTAGGTAAAAGTGTCATTGGGTAGTGATTAAGGAGAAGGTCACAACTCTGGTGTTGGTCGTAGGTCTTTGAATTGATACCGCATAGTGAACTTTATCCCCGGCCGAAGCTTCCGATGTAGGTTGGTTGAACTGAACGGTGAACAATTCGTGTTATTTACTTTCGCATTGTTATTTGTTTGATGTCATAGCATTCATCATGACATCGCTTGTATAATTAACCTTAACTGCTTCAACTTCATTAAATCGTAACCGCACTTATCAATGGTGTTACGTGTTCCGGTATGATAGTTCATTGTCCGTTGTAGAATGTAATTTAAAAGTACAGCCCATTCTACCTGCTTCGAAGACTTAATGTCGATCAGATGTCTTAATATTCCATTAGACATCCCGAGTCTCGTGATATACTCAGAATTTCACTTTTGGTCCTTCAACATCACATACCTCTAAAGTCCATTGAAACTTGTCTTCTTTTGCACATGGAATGCAAAACCAACAAAGTATGTCTTCTTTGTCGACGTAACACCAACAATTTCCAACAACGGTATCATGTACTTGTTGATTTTGTACGTCGAATCCATTACGAGCACGGTAGGAAACGTGTTGAACAATTTAACTGAATCAGGATGGTTCCAATAAATGTCTCAACTTACTCCATCAACACCTTGCCGGTGCCTATAAACATAGTTGTTCTCATCTAGAACTTTCAAAGGTGTCAGATTTCGTTCGATCCTCCGAAGGGCTAAATTTGTTTGATAGCTTTATTGTACACTTCGTTTGATATTCGAGGTTTCCGTCTTTGCGCTCAAAGTTGCAAGAATGTTTTTGGAGGTACCAAATTCAAAGTCATGTCGGAAACACAAGTCCTCCTCATCCGAAGTAGTCGACGTGCATTGGATGACCGCCAACTTTGAGTTAAATCATGATTGTGTTCATTGAAAATCACATTAAATTTCCACTTATTGTTGGCCATGAGATAACCACTGAACCGAAACGCACTCGTATTTCTTGCACCGGTTTCCTCATGTTTCAAATTTTGAATGCGAAGCACATATTTTCCGCTTTCGCAAGTCAAAATAACAAACACATTTCTTTTATCAGTGTCGTTATCGGACCTTGCTATCATAGTACCAAATCCTAGCCTCGTTGCCTTTAAACGAATCCACTGCAACATATCGTCCCGTAATTCAAATTCTTCAACATTTTCAAAATGTTCACGAACATTGATCGCCTTAATTACGAGAGGCAGAACTACGACCGACGATACAACTCTAGTCACATCGGGTTTAGGAATGTTATCGGGGTGCAGCATACCTATATAACATAATTAAAAATAATTATACACATATCACAGTGAAATTTGCTGCATAATTTAAAACAGAGACAAAACCGGAAAGAGACTTCCGATTTAGTTCAACCAGAAATCGGAAGTAAACATCTGATTTGTACGTAACTTTATTTTCAGCAAAATGTTACAGATTAATGTAGTGAATGAGGGATAAAAGGGATAAAGTTTACTTGAAATTCTTCTTTGTTGAGCTATTTCCGATATGATGAACCACACAAATGAGGATTTGAAATAGCAATGAAGAAGGTTTTTGAGAGGTTGAAGGAGAAAGAGTGTAATGGTGGTGAGCACCATGGTTGTTGTTTTAAGTTATCAGTCTCGTGACAAAAACAGAAGTATACTTCCGGTTTCATTCAAAATATCCAGGTGACATACAATTCAATGTTCCCGCTTCTATAGTCGAAGTTATATTTTCAATTCCATACCGGGAGTGCATCTCCGATTTATTTTTTAAACAAATTCAGGGGTCACATCATATTTTGATTGATTTGTTCAAAATGGAGTGCGAACCATAAATAAACTTTCTGTTTTGTGAAGGAAATTTTCAAATTTTCATAGGGTGCCCCCACCACTATAAGCTGAATTAAAAAATTCACTTAATTAACGATATACATCTTGCAATTTTTTGTGAATGAATTTCTCTATGCGTGTTTCACTCAAGCCTTAAAAATATATAAAACATTTCAGGTTTACATAATTTTATCTTTTGAAAAGGCAGGCATATGTATGCATGCTATTACAACCATAGCAAAGCTATTAGGTTGAAGAAGAGCCATTGGCGGCAAAATACGGGAAAGAATGAAAATTGAATTTAAATTAGATTATGCCAAAAAGACTTACAAATATATAAAAGATCCAATGGGTCTATTAACAAATTAATAAAGTCCAATATCTAAAATATATAATCAGCCCATTGTACTTGGATGGATCTTGCATCAGAGGACCATCATTGGTTTAGAGGCGAGTATCACGTGTCATTGGTGTAGAAGCAGGTTTAAAGCCAAGCAAACATGTGTTGTTTAGCAGATCCAAAGTGTATTTGCGTTGACATGTGTTGATTCCAGAAGCATTTCTTGCTACTTCCAGACCTAATAAGTATTTCAAAGTGCCTAAGTCTTTGATGCGAAAACTGTGGTGGAGCATAGCTTTTGTCTGTTCTATGTGTTATAGATTATTACCTGCAATTAGAATGTCATCAACATAAATTAGAATGCAAGTGAATGCGTGGGAATCTTTGTGAATAAATAATGAATGCTCAGATGAGCATTGTTTAAACTTATGGTTTATCAATAAAGTTGAGAGCTTCTCAAACCATTGCCTACTAGCTTTATTTTAATCCATATATGCATTTTAGGAGCTTACAAACTTGATTTTGTTGAGTAATTGTTATGCCTTTAGGTAAAGTCATGTAAACCTCTTCAACTAAATCACCATGTAAAAAAGCATTATGTACATCTAACTGATGTAAGTGTAAATTCATGGAAGAAGCAAGGGCAAGAAGTAACCTGACAGAAGTAAGCATGCCAACAGGGGAGAAAGTAGATAAAAATCAATACCTTGTATTTATTTGAAACCTTGGGCTACCAACGTGGCCTTGTGCCTTTATATGATACCATCATACTTGAATTTGGTTTTGTAAACCCACTTGCAGCCTATGGCTTTCTTTCCGGGAGGGATAGTGGTAAGTAACTAAGTATTGTTAGTTGATAGTGCATGTAGCTCGTTTTACATAGCCTTGATCCAATTAGGATCTACAGAGGCTTATTTGTATGAAATAGGATCACATGTAATAGTCATGGTATAAATAAAAGAGTGATATGTAGGGGAAAAGTATTGTATGCAATGTAGTTAGATATGTCATATGGAACAGGATTATCAAAACTCATGCAAACAAAGTCTTTAAGGTAAATAGGGGGAGTCTTGAGTCTAGTAAATTTTCTTATATTATCAATAACAGGGGAATTTTAATCATCATTATCAGTTAAATTGTCAGCAGTAGTATCTTGAATTATATTATGGGGTGTCGTGTTGACTACAGGGGTGGAATGTTCCTGATCATTTGTAGGAATAGGTGTGCTGGAATTTTGTGTTGGATTATTAGGAATACTGATGTGGTCAAACAGGAAGGGATTGTGAGAAGTATATGTGGAAATATTTTGAGAATCAATAAGAAGGGTGGAAGGATGTGGAGTAGAAGGGAAAATGTTCTCATAGAGAATGAAATTTCTACTAGTAAAAAGGGATTTGGTTTTGAGATTAAAAAGGAGATATCCTTTAATGCCTATTGTGAATCCTAAGAAGATACATTTGGTGCTTCTAGGGTCAAGTTTATATCTTTGCATGTTAAGAGTAGAGGCATAAGCCAAACAACTAAAAGTTTTAAAATTATCATAGATGAGAGGTGTTTTGAATAACAGTTCATGAGGTGTTTGGTTGTTTATGATAGGGCTGCATAATCTATTGATTAGAAAGGTAGCATGGCATAGAGAAAACGACCAGGAGCTTTTAGGGAGGTTGGCATGAAATAAAAGAGATCTAGTTACATTAAGTAAGTGTCTATGTTTTCTCTCAACATTAGATTTTTGTTGAGGTGTCTCAACACAGCTCCTCTGATGAATTATGCCAAGAGAATCATAGTAGTAAGGCATGATAAACTCATTGTAATTGCCGGTTCTTATAGTTTTGATTTTGCAGGAAAATTGTGTTTGACAATTAGTAATGAAGTATTTGAGATGTAATCTAGTGTCAGATTTATTTGCCATAAGAAATGTCCAAGTATATCTAGAGTAGTATCTACAATAGTTAAAAAATACCGAAAACTATCTATAGAAGAAGTAGCGATAGGGCCCCATATGTTCATATGTATCAAAACAATTGGATGAAACAAATTCACTATTATGAAACAGCAGTTTACATTTTTTTGATAGATGACAAGTATTTCAATGAGAAACTTTGCAATGTTTAATAACAGGGAAAGTTTTAGACATTTGATATAGGACCTCATTAGAGGGTGTCCTAGCCTGTAGTTCCATAGGAATGATTATTATGAACAGAATTACAAGTATTTGTGTTAGCAGAATTGCAAGCATTAAAAATAGGAAAACTATGCATAGGATTTCTGTGCAGAATATACAAGTTATTATGCTGGATCATTTAGCCAATCACCCGTCTGGTATACACATCCTGAATAAAGCAGGATTTTTTGTGAGAAGGATATGCTATAATTGGAATATTGGAAAAGTTTGGATATAGAAATCAAGCTAAATCTAAATTGGGGCAGGTAAATGACATTATGTAAATGCAGAGAATGTTCAAGAGTGATTGTGCCAGAATAATAAGTAATAAGCAGTCAAACAAGTACCATTAGGAAGATAAATTTGCACAGGATTAATAGTAGAAATGTCAAAAAAAGATTATGCTAAAAAAACTTACAAATATATAAGAGACCTAATGGACCTATTAACAAATTAATAAAGCCCAATATCTAAAATATAATCAGCCCATTGCATTTTTATCTAATACATGTCAACACTTCATGCGTCCATATACTACGTTATAATAATAAAGTTAAAGAGAATTGGTTCAACAAATATCCAACTATGGATCAACAACAAATATGTAAATTAAAAACACATATTCTATTCGAGAATTTTATGTGACACCCTAAATCTCACACTCTCATATTTACTTAATATTAAAAAAAAAAATTATTTTTTTAGTAGTTAAATGTAAAAATTCTTAGATTCAAAGAATTTGATATAAAATACTAACAAACCGATTAGAGGTTTTACTTTTTTATTTCGGTAAAATGCAGAATGCATAAATTATATAATTCAAAAATGTGTAATATATAGATAATGTATTTCCGCAGCAGATTTATAGGTAATAATCAAACACTTAAAATATTATTATGAATAATTCTTTAATCAGATTTTTAAATCAGCAAAATTACAGTTTTTTAGATATTTTAAATTTTTAATAAAATGCATAAAATTAAATATCACTCTTTAGAAATCAGAAGAAAAAATACAAAATACATATATTCAAAAATCTTCGATAACTTATTTCTAGAACAAATTCACCAAGTAAAAATCAAACACTTCAAATATTATAAAAAAAAAAAAATAGATTTTAAAAAAAATCAGATACAAACCCACCACATATATTATAGGATATTTTGAAATATTTTCTTAAAAATCGACACCTCCCACATATCACTAGATATTTTAAAAGGATCATACGATATGTGTACTTAAGTACACATGTTAAAGATATTATAATTAGAAAATTTTAAATATAATTAATATAATAAAGTTATAATTAAAGTTTCAAAATATATATTTAAAATTCTCTTAGTGTCACAATACAAAGACTTTTGTGAATTCTATGGACCATCTCATGATATGTTGAATTAGTCCTTACGGTGTGATGGGTTTGACATCTGGGAGAAAACCGAGATAATCCTGGCCCGAGAAGAGATTTAATAGATGAAAGAACAGGTTCAAGCTCATGGGTTAAGGGTTAAAGAAGTAACACGAGTAGTTGGAAAGCAACCAAAGATTCTCGATTTACCTAGGAAGTAGGTTACCTTCTAAAAAGTTGTTATTATGATTCCAATTGCTTTCGCAACTTGTTCGATTTTTAATCTATATTTGTACTTAATTAATGGCAAAGGCAAAGGAGAAAATAAAGGCAATGGAGCAAGCATTGCTGAAAGGAGCAAGTTCAAGATGATCTGTCGCTTCCGTGAAGAAGCTTCGGATGTGATCCTTTCAATCAAGAGCACACATGTGCTCAAGAAGGCACTGTTTAACACACCACTTGAAAAACGCCGCCTAAAGGTCTTCATTGTCTTCCGCTACGCCTTACTACCGACATTATAAGTTGAATGCTTCTTACAACAGTCAGCTAATCAAGAAAGTTAGAAGACCAAAACTATACCATTATGCAATATTTTCACCGGAATGTATACAAAGTGCTTTGAAAAACTTTTGAAAAAGTGTGAGTGTAAAGAGTATTTTGATTGAGCAAGCAAAATAGACTTATTACTCTCCGTAACGGTCAAGCGTGTTGTTTTGCTTTCCTTAGAATAAAGCTATCCATACCATTAGTTGGTAGGTAGCTCTATTCGTTGGATGTAAAAGGGACATTCGAGGGACATCGATGGTCATAGAAGGCAACTTGTAGGATACCTTAGCATATTCATAAGGACGATCATCACTTTCGTATGCAACAATCGAGGGACGAGATCATGTATTCGTAGGCAACATCGAGGGTCATCGAGGGACTCATGATCTTTGTATCGAAGGGACTATGATGATATGTTTAAGCGCCTTAGCTAAGATATCCCACGCTCGAGGGACATGACCATTGTTCGTAAGGCAACAAGAGAGATACTCCCATGAAGTGTGCATGTGTGAAGAGAGTGTTGTATTTAGATATTTTATCTTGTGATTAGGGTTAGCTATGTTTTTAATTAGTCTTTCCATACATGCCTAGTTACTAGCGCTAATATGCGAAAGTAAATTGCGGAAATGTAAAGTGCGGGAAAATAAAGGTCCTACGTTATTACATGGCTTTGGGGTAGATACATAGGAAAAGAAAGTAAATGTCCAATTATCTATTACATCCCACAAGCGTATACATAATGATGAAAGGAACACGGCGAGAGATTATACATCTCGAAGCAAGCATAATAATATGTACAAACAGATAATCGAAGGAAAAATATAGTTGGGAAAGCTTGAAAATAGTTAGTAAAAGTTTTAGGTTAGTAAAAAAAGTTTGAGTTTAGTTAACCTAATTATTATGAAAATCGGGTGAAATAATTAAACTAATTTAATAAAAGAAATTTAATTTAAATTAAATGATTAACCTAAATTAAACTAATTAAATTAATTTAATCTAATTGAAATAATTATTAGATTAATTTGAAGTTAATTAAATTAATTTATAAAAAAGAAATTTTAATTTAATTACTAGTTAATTTAATTAATTGAAATAATTAAAAAAATGAAAATAGTTAGAAAATGGAAAAAGGAAAAGGGTTAAAAAGAAGGTGTGGTCGCTGGGAATCGATCCCAAGACCCCTGGTTACCACACAAACGCCTTGACCATCTGAGCTGCGTGTTTTGGTTGTCAAGCAGATACAATCATTAGATTATATGTGTTGGCCACGCTTGATTTTGGATTTTCAAACTAGTCACGCGTGGATCCCTCAAATGTCTTAGAATGAACCAATCATGATAAGTACACG